>JAZHYW010046071.1:0-16773 GCA_037355805.1 Ixodes ricinus | reverse complement strand
TGGATGGATGGATGAATACGGCTGAGCCCTTTGGATCGGGCGGTAGCTTACGCCACCTAGCCAATTTGTCTTACCATTTAAGCTTAGAATATTTAAATGTGAAAACTATATACACTCCACACTGAACAGAAAGTGAGGCTATAAAACTCCCTTGTCATCAGTTAATAAGAAAATATCTAGTTTTCTCGTGCTTTCTGCCACCATTCACTTAATCTTTGCTTGGTAATCTCTACTGTCTTGTAATCCACTTTTCCTTCGCTGTCTCTAAAACCCAATGACTTTATTAAATCTATGTTGTCTTCGGTAGGCATAGGGTGAAGCCCTTTACAGTAGAGTATCAAGTGCTCAGCCGTCTCGTCCACCTCTCCACAAGCAGCGCACACTGTATCCATTTCCTGGTACTTCGCTCTGTATGTTCTGGTTCGCAAAACACCTGTCCTTGCCTCAAACAACAATGAGCTTCCCTAGAATTATCATAAATGCTTTCTTTGGCAATAACTGTTTTGTTTAATCTATAGCTTTCCAGAGCCCTCTTTGTCTGCATTCCCTCTAGCCACCGATCTCTTTCTGTGGCCTTAACTTTCTTCTTAACGGAGACCTGCTCTTCCGTAACCCCACTATAGCCTAAAAACTTTCCTCTTAATTTCCTAGTGCGCTGTCTCCACTTTGTGTCTATACTCCTCATGTATAAAAAGCTAAAAACCTTTCGTGCCCATTGCTCCCCATCCATTTGCCTCAACCGATCCTCAAATTCTATCTTGCTCGCAGCTTCCCTGCCCTCAAATGACGCCCATCCCATGTCTCCTTGCACTCCCTGGTTTGGCGTTTTGCAATGTGCCCCCAAAGCCAGCCTACCTACTCCGCGCTGTTTTATTTCTAGTCTTGCATGCACTTCGGATTTCATGCATAGCACTGCGTTTCCAAAAGTTAAACCAGGCACCATGACCCCTTTCCAAATCTCTCTCACCACCTCATACCTGTTGTAATTCCAAAGTGCTCTATTTTTCATTACAGCTGCATTTCTGTTGCCCTTACCTATTATATACTTTTCATGCTCACTGAGATATGCTGCACCATCACATATCCATACTCCTAGATACTTGTATTTACTAGCTCTCTCCACTGTAATATTCTGTATCTTCAGCCTCTCAACTTCATCATCGTTAAAAACCATGACTGCTGATTTTTCACTACTGAATTCTAAACCTAATTCCTCCCTTCCCTACCACAGATGCTCATTAATTCCTGTAAATCTATCCTGTTGTTAGCCATTAGTACGATATCATCTGCATACATCAATCCCGGTAAGGATTGCTGAATTTTTTGGCCTAGCTTACTGTACGAAAGGTCGAATCCAAGCCCACTCTTCTCTAGTCTATCCTCCAATCCTCTCAGATACAACATAAACAGCAAAGGCGATAACGGGCACCCCTGCCTAAGGCCTCGTCCTATCTCTATTTCCCCCGTTGCCTTTCCTTCCCATGTTATAATCACCTTATTATCTTTGTAAATGTTCCTCAATATTGCTGTTAGTCCTTCATCTAGGTTTAAGCTCTCCACTATGTCCCACAGATTCCTTTGGTTCACATTGTCATAGGCACCCTTGATATCCAGAAACGCCAGCCAGAGCTGTCTGTTTTCTTTTTGCGCTATTTCTATACACTGTGTTAGAGAAAATATATTGTCCTCCAACCTTCTTTGTTTCCGAAACCCGTTCTGTAACTCGCCCAGTATGCCCTCACAATCTACCCATTCCTCCAGTCTGTTCTTTATAATCTGCATTACCAACCTGTAAATAACTGGTGTCACGGTTATGGGACGATAATTCCTAATATCAGACTTATCTCCCTTTCCCTTATATATCATACTCATCCTACTAAGCCTCCATTCATCTGGAATATTTCCTTTTGTTATCATATTGCTCACTACCTCCCTTAGTTTTGCCTTAGATTTAGGACCCAAATTCTTCACCAGCTTGATTGGGATACCATCTGTGCCTGTTGACGTGCCACTAGGGACTCTTCGTTCCGCCTTTTCCCATTCTCTTTGTCCAAAATCCGCGATGTCACAAGCTGGACTGTTACTTCCTTCGGTTCTCCTATCTTCCACATGTACCTGTTCCCGAAATTTCTCCTCCATCACTGCTCCTATATATCGTATCGCATCATCTCCCTCTAATTGATCTCCCTGATCCGAGAGTATGAACCTCTGTCTAGCTTGCGTCGTTTCACCGAGCGAGTTCAAGTGCTCCCAAAACTTCTTGGCTGCGTTTCTATCTTTCCTGCTTACATTACTCATCCATTCTACACCCTTTCTCTGAATTTTCGCATTGATTAAACTGGATGCCTCTCGGCGACATGTTATAAAAGTGTCCCATCTTCATTTTACTTCACCGGAGCGCCCGGGGCGCCCCTAGCGGACGCCACCGGCGCCGCGCATGCGCGATGGGGGTGTGGGCAACAAGCTCGCCGTCGCCCATAAACAAACCATTGAAACGCGATGTTATCGGCGTCAGTGTGAGTCCCCTGCCCTTTTTCGCATTCGAATTGTTGATTCTACGTCTTCCTGGCAATGTCTGACTACATGAGCGGCGTCAGCGAAATTAACGAGGCTCGTTACACCGCGAAACTTCGCGTGAATAATCTGACATGCGGCGATTCATTCCGCGTGGACGCCGCAGAATGTACGCTAAAGCCTGATTCACCATGATGAGATTTCGCTCGCAATTTTCAGTCGCGACGTCGCTCGGGCTGCAAAAGCGTGAACCGTAGCTGAGACGGTCAACGTCAATACTGAAAATCGCAAGCAGAATCGGACCAAGTGAATCAGGCATAACAAGTCGGTGGTGGCCGCTGGTAACAATAATCAACATCTCCTTGTATCTACTGTTTACGACGAGCCTGCTTACCAACCTTCAAATTTAAGTCTTTTGAGGCCTGCACTTACTTCTTATCGCAAGGACCGGGCCAACATTTGGTCTACGGGCCGGCGTCGTCTAAGAGAGCAGACGACAAGCAGAAACGTTTGAAAGAGCAGACGACAGTTTGAACGATCAGGCGGCCGTTTGAACTTGAAGACGCACTGAACGTAGTCCGCAGGTGGTCCGCACAACTTGACGGTTTTCTGGCGTTCATGTTGGAACAAAACAAATAAATCTGATGACCACAAGTATCCGTGAATTCAACCCAAAGTGCTTCCCGCCCAAGCAATCGTTGTCCGACGGCGTCTGCTTTTCCCTTTTCACGGCACATATCCAGATTCTCGGACGAACCAAGCACGTGAAAACTGACCTTCAAACCTTTCTCGGCACTTTTGGTACGGCCCCAGTCGCGGCGTTTTGACGATAAGGCAGGTTTTTGTCTGATTCCTTTCAAAACAACGCAGGAATACACGTCTGGCATGGGGACTTCTGCCCACAGCCCCAGACCGGAAGTGCGACCGACGCGCCACCACCGCGCCGTGACGTCACAGAGATGAGTTGGTGTATACCTATAACCTTCCTGCACCACAATGCAGTTAAAACATTAATCCGATTTTTTTAATAACCTTAAAACAGAGGTGCATTTAACTCTCGTTGTTCGTCGATATATCAGGAACACTCATAACAGCAGCCATATTCAGCAAACCTGTTCAGTAACAGTTAACACTTTTTTATACGTTTTGTTAAAGGGGCACTGACACCCCAAAGGTCGTATTTTTTATTCTCTAAAACGACGCAAGTTGTAGTCATAAACACGCAAAAAAAACCGCATCGCGAAAAAAAATTTCTTCGCGCGGGCGCGCGCTTTTTTATTTTTGGCGTTTAAATCTCCCGCCGCTACCTCCTCCCTTCTTTTGATCGATGACGTCAAAAATCAGAAAATTTCGAAGCTTTGTAGGCGACATTTCTATAACATTTAATAACGGCAATCGTAAAACATGTTTTTTAACGCAATTGCGAACGCACTACGGCCCCTCTTTTTGAAATACCCAAAATCGGAGTTCGGTGAGATGTCCCTTCCTAGAATTGTGTCCTCCCTCAGAAAACTCGGCGGCGCTCGAGCAGATGGGCGAGTCGGCGAAGAAACCGGTTTTTTTCCCGCGCCAGCTCCCTTCTATCCCGCCAGCTCGCCTCCTCCTCGCATCGGGTCAGCGGAGGTCCGAGAAAAAGTCGAGTCGCAGGAGACCGCAAAAGTTGACTCACTGCACTGGCGGGGACCGCGCAGGAACTTCAAATTCGGCATTTGGAAATTGTTTTTTTAATTCACAAATACTGAATTCCCAAGTTTCGAATTTTGAGGGTAATGTCCCGGCACCGTTTTCAATCGTTTCGGATAATAAAAAAAAATATGATTTTGAGGTGTCAGTGCCCCTTCAATTGCGTAGTACTTGCAAGAGGTGTGTCTTTGTGTCCAGTTGTTTCTCATATAAAATCTAACCCACTATGCACTCTGTACTTTGGTTTTAAAGCATACAGATTAAGCTCAAGCAAACAAGTAAAACCATTTATTTTTTTTCATTTAGAGCATATAGTTAATTTTCTGGGAAATTATATAATGACAAATAAAAACTCACTATTCAGCATTCTCCATCATATACGTGTTCTAAACTTTAGTATTTCTTCCAAACCGGCTGTGCACTTTTAGCACCGCCTCATATCAACGTTCCCTGCCATTGACAATAATTGGAGATGCATTGTGCTCTTTTCAAAACAATATTTTCATTGTCTTTCCTACAGCATTTTTCAGAAAGTCTAGAAGCTTGCAACAGGAAAGCGGAAAAGGCGGATTACGTGCAATTAACCTACCAGCAAAAAAAAAGTAAAAAGGGGGGGGGGGGGGGGTTATGCAATAGTATTATGCGTTTTTCTTTTTTTCTTTTTTTCGGGGGGGGGGGGGGGGGTGCGTATTGCCTCACACACGAAGGGATTCCAATTTCTAGTTTTATCACATCCACGCATGATTTTAATTTAGTTATCGTTTATAATGAGGTCATTCAGAGCTAACGACATAGTCATTACATTAAGAGTGGCAAAAAAAAGTGCAGAGACTAATCTACAGGGTGTGTCTCTTTATGCTTAACAGATTAGTTTAAAAAAAAAGAACGTGAAAGCTACACTAATACGGTTTGTAGGGGTGAGGTATACAGCCAAGGGGACACGATATTATAGGGGATAATCGTCACGATAAGTTGAATAATTAACTAAAATTTGTTAATTAAGCTTTTTTTTATTTCCAGTTAGAAACTTTCAGAGCGTCATCGAAAACCACTAAAGCAGTACTTTTTAGAAATACGTTGAGCGCGTGGGAAGCGTAGTAGTGCGCTAATGGTACCACTCGTGGAGCAGGTACCAGGCTGAGGCCATGAGAAGAGACGGAAAAATCGCGCGGGCGCGTTATCGCAGCGGCAGCCTTGCTCCTGCTCCACGAGTGGTAACTTTAGCACACTACTGCGCTTCTCACACGCTCAGTCTTTGTAAAGATTACTGATTTAGTTGTTTTCGATGACGCTCGGCAAGTTTCTAATTAAAACCAAATGTCTATTTTCACTAATTAAAAAGCTAATGAACAAATTTGACGTCATAACCTGACTGATCTTTACGATTAGTCCCCTATACTATGTCCCCCGGCCGTACAACTCACCTGCACAAACCGCATAGGTGTAACTTTCGCGGCTTTTCATTGTTAAATCCACAAGCTTACAAACACACCACACACACACACACACACACACACACACACACACACGACACACACGCGCGCGCACGCACGCACGCACGACACACACACACACACACACACACACACACACACACACACACACACACACACACACACACACACACACACACACACACACACACACACACACACACACACACACACACACACACACACCTGTATTTGGCATTTTTTAAAAGGGTTGCGCTACAGACTATAGGAGATTTGAAATAAGATCGTGCTGCCATTGGCCTGTGGGAATTTTTCAATCGCTATATTTCAGAAACACGTGTCAGAACAACCGTGGTCAGAACCATACGCAGAGTAAATTGTTTCACCGCTATCAGCTATGAATTATGGTTTAGAGTTTGATATTTTCACTAGAAAGAAAAGCTCCCTTTGCAAACATTAATGTTTTGCAACGTCCGGATTGCATGAGTAATAAAATCTGCACAAAGAAGCAAAGAAACCAATCTCATGTTTATTTCATTATTTTGAAGGTGTGTTCTCATCGATTTTAACGTTCCTTTAAAGGGATGGTGAAGCAAACATTTCAGTGTCCATAATAAGTGGCGCACGACCTTACCACGAGCCAGTAGTCGCCGGTGTGCGCGAGCACACGCAACGAAACTTGACGTCATAGATAGTCCGCCCTTGGTTAGTATGATTCTGAACCAACAGATGGCGATGGGATCATCTTCCAGACCTGTACATCAACGCAATAAATCGAGTGTAGTGGCGCTTCGATACAATGCGGTATTTTCCTTTCTCCTCAAATGACATCCCCGGCAGTACTTGTTTCTCGATGCGCGAGCTGTCTGTGAAACGCGGCCCAGCTGCACCAGTTCGCGTGCAAAGGGAGCAGTTAGCTACGCTATGAGCTCGCGTCTCCAGCAAGATGTCAAAATAAAACGCGAACATCCTTCTGGGCAGAGCACATCCATAATTAAAAATCTTGTATGTGTAAGAAATTTCTTGGTCCAATTAGCGCATATGATAAAATAACGCCATATAAGATCACGGAAGAACCTTATAAGAACATATAACAAAATAAGATTATATACGAAGTTATAAGGAACTTTTCATCAGTTTCTTCTAACTTCTTATATACTCTTGTAAGGTTTTTATACGTTCTTACGTGATCTTATTTGATCATATGTGTTTATTGGACGAACAAACTTATTATACAAATAAGATTTTTCACTAGAGATGCACGACAAGAAGAACCGACACGTAAAAAAATTGAGAATGGCGGTGCGCATTTAATGCGCATCGACATCCCCGGTGTGCCGTATCACACCTGGGATATCGAAGGCCAATTACACATATTTTAACGTGGTCAGATTCGTATCACGGGTTGACCGTCTTGCAGTGCACGTGTTTGGCGCGTTATGGATTTCCACAAAAGCTACCGAAAAAATTCGCCTGGTCCTGGTGTCAAACCAGGGACCTCTCAATTTTCAGTGGTAATACCAGGACCAGGTGGATTTTTTCGGTCGTGCACCAGTCACCCAGCTGTGTTTGGAGATTTGTGTTTGTCCCTTGTCCCCCTTGTTCCCCTTCTTCGAGGGTTATTATTGTCAACAGGCGTGTTTCTTGGGGTGCCTGCAGCACAGTGTACGTCTTAGAAAACCGAGTTTTCTGGATGCGTTTAATATGATGTGGCGTGGCGTGGCGACTTCTAGTTCGAGAGAGAGGAGGCTGCACTGGGTCAATATCACATTAGTTTTGTTAATAACTCCCATTAGTCGGCATTTGCTAATGTGAATCTTAAGCTGCCATTTTAAGCACCAATTACTAATTTTGTCAATGTCAGTTTGTAGAGCGCGACCATCTGTACAAGTTATTTTTCGATATATGAAACATTCGTCTTCAAGCAATCTGATTGTTGATGTTAAGGTGGATGAAGGTCATTGATATAAATCAGAAACGAGAGTGTACCAATTACGCTACCCTGGGAACACCTGATGTCACGGGAAGTTTTGAGGAAAGGGTATCGTTTAACCTTACTGACTGGGTTCTACCAGGCAAAAATGCTGCAATCCATTCTACGATAGATGGGTCTCTTTGAAGGTGGGACAGTTTGAAAAGTAGGCGACAACGAGGAACTGTATCAAATGCCTTTGCAAAGTCGATGAAGATGCATGACACCAGTCTGGGTGCCAGCATGAGTGTTAAAGTGCAAATCCGCGATGGACTCAAGTAGTTGAGTATTACATGAGTATAGTTTTGTGTGAAGCCGTGGTGATTCGCAAAAGGAAGTCATTGCCGTCGAGGTGGGACATGATAGCTGTAAAAATGACGTACTCCGTTATGCTTGCACTAAACGCTTGTTAGGGAGGTCGGACTTTATGCCAGATTTGAAAATTGGTTGGACGATAGAAAAAACCCCAATCAGTCGGAACAGTGCCATGTTAAGACTTTGCTGAAAAAGCAGAGATAAAAAAACAGAGGCCGAGTTGTTTAACAATGTTAGCACCTTTGAAGATATGGCATCATCGCCGGCGGCACAGTGAGAAGGAGTTTATCAATCAGTTTGGCGATACCGTTACTTGCGAATGAAATGGGAGACATGGGTGCAAATATAAACTGATTCTTGAATGAATACAGTTGAGAAGAAGCTATTCAATTAATGTCCCGCACCGCTATCGGACAGGCAATCATCCTCTTGGTTTGTGAACAACGAATTACTTCGAGTTTCACTGGGATTTCAGATTTTCCAGAACTTACGAGGATCAGTTCTTAAGACATGTAGCAGTTTGTCTCCGAGAAACTCTTTCTGCTTTGATAATTTCCTTATTTTATATTTTTTGACCAAAGATTATGTGCGAACCAAACATCGTCTCCGTTTGTTCTGTTTGCTTTCTGGAACAACCTCTTCTTCTGGTTGAACATAAGTTTTAGGGAATTTGTGAACCAGGGTGAGAGATGGCCCGCAGTGTATAAGCAACAAAACACCAAACAACGCAACGCTATTTTTGTTGTGCGTGTGTGTGAGTGCGTGTCTATGTGTGCGAGTGTGTCACCAAGCGCTATGCCGCTTGCGCGAGCGCTGAGGCTCTCAGAGAGGTTCCGTCGGCGTCGTCAAAGTCTTGCAAAAGTAATTGTAATTGTGCCTGAAATTGTGCACTACTGACGCTGGAAAGTAATTAAATTACAATTCATTTTAGCCGAAAGTAATTCATTACAATTACAAATTCAACAAAGTAATTAATTAAATCACAGTAATTCAATTACTGTGATTGAATTACTACCCAAGTATGGTTGGCACACATAGCCTTTTTTTCAATCCGGGCTGAATTGCAGCGTAAACTATAAACCAAATCAATATCGATAAACGAGCTTGTGGTCACGTGAAAAGTGGATGGCACTGGGAATATGCAGAAGGCAAGCTTTGTTTCATCATAAGTGCGAGCGAAGCGGAAAAAATACTCGCGCGAGCACGCTTGCCTTGAAATATTCTTTCACGGGATCCGGAAATTTCGGTGTAGGGCGTTTCGGTGCGGTCTTTTCGGTGCAGGGACCTTTCGGTGCACGGACTTTTTGGTGCACGAATATTTCGGTGCACGGACATTTCGGTGCACGGACATTTCGGTGCACGGACATTTCGGTGCACGGACATTTCGGTGCACGGACATTTCGGTGCACGGACATTTCTGTGCACGGACATTTCGGTGTACGGACTTTTCAGTGTGGGACTTTTCGGTGCGCGGACGTTTCGGTGCACGGTCTTTTCGGTGCACGGACGTTTCGGTGTATGGACTTTTTGGTGCACGGACTTTTCGGTGCACGGACTTTTCGGTGCACGGACTTTTCGGTGTACGGACTTTTCGGTGCGCGGACGTTTCGGCGCACGGACTTTTCGGTGCACGGACTTTTTGGTGCACGGACTTTTCGGTGCACGAACTTTTCGGTGCACGGACTTTTTCGGTGTACGGACTTTTCGGTGTACGGACGTTTCGGTGCGCGGACGTTTCGGTGTACGGACTTTTCGGTGTACGGACTTTTTGGTGCACGGACTTTTCGGTGTACGGACTTTTCAGTGCACGGACTTTTCGGTGCACGGACTTTTCGGTGCACGGACTTTTCGGTGCACGGACTTTTCGGTGCACGGACTTTTTGGTGCACGGACTTTTCGGTGCACGGACATTTCGGTTTACGGACTTTTCAGTGTGGGACTTTTCGGTGCGCGGACGTTTCGGTGCGCGGACGTTTCGGTGCACGGTCTTTTCGGTGCACGGACTTTTTGGTGCACGGACTTTTCGGTGCACGGACTTTTCGGTGCACGGACTTTTCGGTGCACGGACTTTTCGGTGCGCGGACGTTTCGGCGCACGGACTTTTCGGTGCACGGACTTTTCGGTGCACGGACTTTTCGGTGCACGGACTTTTCGGTGCACGGACTTTTCGGTGTACGGACTTTTCGGTGTACGGACTTTTCGGTGCGCGGACGTTTCGGTGCACGGTCTTTTCGGTGCACGGACGTTTCGGTGTACGGACTTTTTGGTGCACGGACTTTTCGGTGCACGGACTTTTCGGTGCACGGACTTTTCGGTGTACGGACGTTTCGGTGTACGGACTTTTTCGGTGCGCGGACGTTTCGGCGCACGGACTTTTCGGTGCACGGACGTTTTGGTGCACGGACTTTTCGGTGCACGGACTTTTCGGTGTACGGACTTTTCGGTGTACGGACTTTTCGGTGTACGGACTTTTCGGTGCGCGGACGTTTCGGCGCACGGACTTTTCGGTGCACGGACTTTTCGGTGCGCGGAACCGAAAAACAGAATCTAAATTATTTGTCGTTTTGATATTTACAGCACACGAATGGCTCCTAAATGACGGTACTTGAAACAATAAAGTAGCCTAAAATGTATGATTTATGGAAATAAATATTATAAGGTGCACCTGGTGAGTTCTTTGAAAGCTCGTTTCGTGACGACAACAAACCTGTAGTACGCAGAACGCGGCTATAGTGAGCCACCAAAGTTGGCTCCGACCCACCTCGTTGGCTCCGGCGTACGCTCACGCCGCGTGGTGGCGCGACGAAACGGAAATGCGACGTGCGAACCCCGTCAGACGTCGAAACGGAAATGCGACGTGCGAACGCTGCTGTCAGACGTCGTCATGGCCAAAGTATCAGGACGGGAAAGAAATCGCCGAACTCCCAAAAACCCACAGACCAAAGTCGCCGCCGTCGCTACGACGCAGGTGCAGAAGTGGACTGGGGGTGGCCGAGTGGCCACCCCCAGTCCACTTCAGAAGTGGATGCAGAAGTGGACTGGGCGTAGCTAACTTGGCTGGATTAGTTGGCAAACTTCCAACGCGACCGGCATCCGTCTACTATTATTCAAAGCGCAACTTTCTTCCACACTGTGGCGCGTCGGCACCGACTTGTTCACGCATCCTTGTGGTTCATTGTCGTCAGTTCCGTTGCGAGTAATCCCAGAGGGCCTCGCGCGCGTCGGAGGCACTGATCTCTACTATAGTGGAGATCACTGATCTCCACTCCGACCACTGATCTCTAGTGGAGATCAGTGGTCGGAGGCTTCTGGCGCTTCTGGCTCAATCGGCGGTCGTCATTCCAAGAAATATAATAATCCGATCTCCATCCCTTTACAAGAATAGCATTTTTAGGTATAGTGCGGTCCCGGGAAGCTTGTCCGGGGCTTATTTCGGCAACTTCAGATATCGGTTCAGCATCCCTTTAAAGGGTCGGTTGTTACTTGCGATCAACCAATCACGAAAGGAAAAGACCGTGGATATGACTCTCGTTGATTCGTGTTTGCTCTTCACTGCCATTAATTGGATTAGTTGCCACGCGGTGCATGAAACTCACGATGCACGAGATCTCTATGATTCTGCGCAGTTGGTTCATCGTAGTGAACGAAACCGACGAACCAGCGTGCGTTCGAAGCTTCCCAGCATCCCAAACTCGTCAGTTTTGTGAGGTTATACTTCATCTTTAAATTTTTGCGCAAGCACGATAAAGAATAGTAATCAAAATGGTTTCAATCGTGGTTTTAAGCATAATTTAAGTCGTGATTTGAAGTACTCCAGTTGTACTGTAATGATTTAAATTGTAGCGGCGCTAATTGGAGGAGGAGAAGGAATGAGAATCGGGACGTAACTTGTCTCGTCGGCCTCGTCGGACGCGTGTTCAATCGCGCACTTCTTTTTCCAAAAATACGGCGATCCGCCATAGAAATTGCTGTAGGAGGGATGTTTTTCTGTTTTGAAGCGTCCCGCTTATCCGTCCAGCCTATAGTTTTGTGAGCTCCAAATTTCGGTTCAGTACCCAAGTATCCCTTTAAAGATGCAGTACAAATTCACGCGCAGTTGATGATGAAAACGAGCGGATCCATTTCGCGGTTGCGATTCGAACGACAATGTGAATGCAGCCTAAATCAACACCATATCCACTGGTATGAATTTTTGGATCTGAAGGAAATGAAACAAACAATAAAGCACACGTAATATGTTTTGTTTTGTTGTTGTTTTTAAAAAGGGGGAAGCTTGGGCGTTTTGGCCGTTTGGCTGCAAGGCGCCTTACGGAGAATAAGCGCCAACTCACCGGCTTCGTCTTTGCTGATGAGTTTAGAGACGTGCGCCAGGATCGCCACGGGGGCCACGCTCGTCAGGCATCCGAGGGCACAACCTGCGAGCCGAAACACCCCCAAGGAACGTCTCTACATACTCGGTGGTGTCGTGCCACGTGTCCTCCCTTCACTGAAGACAGTATACGGTAGGGCGACCGGACACCGAATCCTCCAGCTTACAAAATGTCAATCATATTTCGTCCCACCTTAGAATGGATTAACCACGAAGGCTGTGCAAGCGCGAGCGGGTATCCTTGACTGCCTTGATTGGAGCTCTCGCTCGATGGGCGACCGTTCAGCCGCCGAGGCTCCATCCAGCAAATAGCTCGCGCTTTTAGAATGCGCGGCTAACAATAGTCCATGCTAAGGTGAAACGAAGTATTGGGGAGAAGATCGAAGGAGTGGCGCTACCTAGCGGCCACCTGAGGAACTAACGCTGTGTGGCAAACAAACCCTCCGACCGCAGTCATCAGTGCATTCAATGCCTCGGAAGACGACGACGCAAGGCTCGTCGAAAGTATGTCACACGGTTATTTTCTCCGAAACGCATCTAGATAGAAGTAATCTAGTCCCCTCTGCGTTCACTTTCATCGAAGTCATATTGGAGGCAAAACAAGCGCATGTGCGGTCACGTGCGGTGCGTGCCGGCTCGCTTGCATCGTGTCGGCCGCACGCGCTGGAAAATGCGTGGCCGACACGGCGTCCGTGTTTTTCTGAATGATTCACAAAACACGCACTTCACTTCAGTTATCCTGTCCCTATAGCCTCTTCTATACTGACAAGCCTGACAGATCGCCACGAGAGGCGGCCACCGAAACTGAAAAGGTAGAACGGCAGACAACGGATATGAGAGGAGAGCCACGTGACGGGCGCCCCGCTGCGGCGAGACGCCGAAACACACTTCTCCCGAGCGATGGAATGTCCGCCCGTGCTCCTCGCGTTCCTCGCGCTACCGCTTCTTTCTCGCTGGATTCGAAAACATGTTTCGGGTCCTCGCCGCTGCAAAAGCTGTGCGCTGACGTCCAGGTTCCCAGAGAAATCTCTGCCAGATCCTCACGCTCGAAATCTGCGACCGGCACTCTATGGCCTCGGGTCGTCGGAACAGGCTTTGTGGGTATAGAGGAGGCTATGTCCTGTCTCTCGCAACGCATCATGAACGACGTCGGCGAAAGAAAGTGGTGTCTCGTTGAAAGAGAGGATGTGTTCAACTGCGATCATGTCATCGAGTGCAGTGTTGTACCAGAGCCCACGGCCGACAGTGTCCGCATCGTCGCGTACGTAGCGTTTTGGTTCTATATACTCACCCATGTAGTACATCCAAGTATAGTACGACAGCCCCTTGATGACGAGGAAGGCGGTCATCGAGCTGATTCCGACGAGAGCCATGACGAGGTCGTGCGCCCCGAGCAGGCGGCTGCAGACGGTGATGAAGAGACCCGAGCAGAGGATGTCCAAGGCGCCGAAGCCAGCGCTCAGGTTGGAGTACTCGGTCACGCTCCAGTGGAAACGCTTGAGCGTGTAGTAGAAGGAGATGCCCTTGCCGGCTGCGAGTTCACGGAGGCATGCACTTTTGTTACGTCCTCGGGAGATCTATGAAGCGAAAAGACCGTAGTTAGCGTGAGAGAATATCGTTACTTTTTCGTACTATATACGCTTCTCAGTAATCGTACATTTCGGGCATATACAAGTCCTGGTTTATGCACTCTATGAAAAGTTACTTTAGTTGTAGCCCCTGATACGCACCATACCTTGCAAGTTTCAGCAACAGAACTTTCCACCAGTGACGCCGGAAGAGTGAGTGCGTGTGTGTGTGTGTGCGTGTGTGTGTCTGTGCGTGCGTGCGTGCGTGTGTGTGTGTGGGGGGGGGTGGCTAATGCCAAGTTTTTTTTAATATTTGAAGTAAAAAATATTGCAGACATTACAGCCCGAGTCTTGTTTACTATCCTCGCGGGTTTCTTTTCTTCAAACTACGTCACGTGACGATGTGCCTGGCGTTTGCCCATTTCCACCCATTGTCTCTTTTAGTGGTTAAAAAAATTTAGTAATAACTTTAAATTTTGGAGCTACGCTTACTGAATTCCTATAAATAACAGTGTGTGCTGTGAACGCGCTCACATAGAAATCCAGCCGCCTTCTTTGTGCCAAGAACGGCTCGTGGCTTCAGCACTGCTGAAATACTTTCTCTGCAGTGCTGAACGTGTTTAGTATCAATCTTTAATGACTCAGAGCCACGGCACCGCGGAAAGGCGACAGCCCGTACCACGGAGGCCCGCGGTGCCGCGTCTAGTAAGGGTGATTATGGGCTGATATATTATACAAGATGCATGATGCTGAAGTGGAGCTTGTGGTCGAAGGTGCGGGTCGATGTTTCTGTCCATCTGATAGAAGTGTCTTGGCAAAGGGTGGTGTCTGGAGGCGTCACCCGTGCGTTTTTTCGCGATAGCGAGCACGTCTACGGCAGCCCGGTTCATCCTCTTCCAATCGCTTCCGTACACACAATGTCATAAGGAACCTTGCGCAACATCAGCTCTGCACGCTGCCAGCAACCAAGCCAGCACCTACAGTAGGTCTTGCCGGCACCCAACACTGCCATAGAGCATATTACTCTATGCCACTGACTCCACACAGCAATATCACAACATATACCCATCATCATCATCACCATCTCGCTGTTTTGGTTTTGGCTCTTCGCAGTGATGAAGAAGAAGACGAGGAGCACGCAGGCGAGGCGCCCATCGGTCGGACTGAATGCGTGGCGGGGCCCTTCTGCTCGCCCTGGCCTGGCTCCAGCAAAGCCTGGGGTACAGGCCTGAGGCCGCAGACTACGTCCAAAGGGCCCCTGCTGGACCCACCGCTAACCATGTCCAACGGGCCCCTGCTGGTGCCTCCTAGACTTCGCCCAACGAGACCCCGCCAGACCCCCCGCTGACCACGTCCAACGGGTCGCGGCTGGTGCCCCCACAGGCTACGTCCAAGGAGCACCTGCCGGACTTCCCGCTGACTACGCCCAGCGGGAACCCGCGGACTACGATGTCCGGGAGCCCAAGCCCGAGAGAATGCTCCGCCAGCAGGAGCCCAGGCGGTGCCGAGATGACGTCTACATGGACCTAAGGGCCGTCTGCGAGCAGCATTTGGACGAGATCATGCGCCTCTATACCAAGGTGAACCGGGCAAGCTGTTAGAAAGACCGCAAACGCTTGAGAAGGAAAGAGACCACCGACGTATTTTTTCTCTCCTCAACGTGCTCCAGAGTTAACGGTCATCTGTGAATAGCGGCCATTTTAAAATTGATTTCTTGAAATGTCGTGGATGATATCGCCTCTTTGTGGAACAGAATGACGACTTTCGTAAGCCAGAATGATGAATTTTGTTTCCTTCCAGCGGGTAACATCGTTCCTTGTCTTAATTTTAGACTTAATTTTGGCATGGACCTTTACCTTCAAAGTCCTAGATAGCGCATAAAATGCTGGAATTCGCCAGTGTTTTCCCGCTAAATTTGGCGGGAAAACTGAATGGTTGTATGAGTCACGTGACGTTAGGTCATATGCCGTCAATTTCCCGGCTACATTTAGCGGGGAAACTGGATTGGTGTCTAGGTCGCAAGACGTGAATTTTCCCGCTAAATTTAGCGGGTAACTGGATTGGTGTATAGGTCACGTGACGTCATTTTCTCGCTAAACTTAGCGGGGAAACTGAAGTGATGTTTTGGCCGCAAGGCGTGAATTTTCCCGCTAAATTTAGCGGGGAGACTGAGTTGACTTATAGGTCACGTGCCGCCAATTTTATCAAGGTGTATAAGTCACGTGACGTCACTTTCCCCGCTAAATTTAGCCGAAAATGCACCGACAAAGGGAAGGACGAACGGTGGGATAAAATTTTGGGATGGGGGTAGCGTTAAAAAACATTTCGTGCCTAAAAAAACAAAAAACAAAATTACACCGTCTTCCCGAAGGGAACCATGGGGTGATGCGGAGCATCGTGTTGGTTCCGAGGAAAGAGTTAGTTGCGTGCTGACGTCGAGAGATGGCGCCACCGACTGCCCTAGCGTGTCCCCTACCCCTCTACGCGAGCCTTCGTCGCGGCTCGCGGCAGAGAAACTTGGAACGCTCGCCGCTCGCCGTTTAATTTTTTTTCCCACTTGAAGGAGAGGAGACTAGAGGAGGAGATGCAGCGTGCGCGCCTGGTGTGAGTAGCAGCCAACGCACGCGCAGTGCACGCAGCTGGTAGAGAGAGAGAGCGGAGAGAGTAACGAGCAGCTGCTGCAGGAGAGGGAAGGAGGAGAGCTGCGCGTGCGTAGTGGGAGTGCGGACTACAAGGCCGCGGGACACAGACCCGAGCAAGAGATGCTCCGCATGTTAAAAAACTTGAAGTTGTGGCGGGCGGGACATGTAGCTCCTGAGGTTGAGTTTGAGCTTCGTATACGGGGCTGTAATTCCTAGCAAATTTAACTCAAAATTGCTTCAGCATTAAAGGGATTGT
>JAZHYW010046070.1:0-172025 GCA_037355805.1 Ixodes ricinus | reverse complement strand
TAGCATTGTCGGCTATGAAGAAAGTTCTCCGCCATACTTTTCTACTTTTGCTCATCGTCACTACAAAGTAAAACTGACAACTGTTTAGTTTTATTTGGGGTTATTGTCTCACGGACTTATGGTTAGCGAAAGCGTGCACAAACATTAAAGGGGTACGGAAACAAAAATTGCAATATTCAAATTTCGTTCGGAAATGAGTTAAGCATGACTGGATAATAACCGTAAATAAATGATAATCACACGTTTGTATTTTGAACGACTGGCTTTATTTTTCGTTCCGAACGGTGCACTCGAGCGAGCGCCTGAAGAGAAGCGAACGGAGTGCGCGATGCGTCATGGGATATCCGGCGCAAACAAAAACAGAAAGAAAAGATTTTCCGCATTCATGACGTAGCAAGGCTGGCATGGTTATCAGGTTTGCCCTTGGTGGCGTTGTCACCATTGTGGTGGTGTCAGCGCGTTACAACCGAGCCGTTCGATGTACCTGTGGGGTGACGAGCGTGTGGCTGGCCAAAGGAGCACGTAGCTTCCACAGCACTGTCAGCTTAGGGCTGGAACGGGGTGGGGAAAGCAACTTTTGTCCGAGTTTTGAGCGACTGGCTAATCTTCTAGGGGGAGAATGGCTGTATCCGGGTCCACAAACGAGGGTCCGAGAAAGAGGGGAGTCCACTCCTTTCCGTCTTCTTGGACTGTTTGGTTCAATGCGCGATTTGTGAGTTGAGGAAAGCTATGAAGGAAAATGTTGAAATTCCAAAGAGCGGCGCTGCTCCGATGGAGCTTGCTACGTCATGACTACGTAGCAAGTTCCCCAACGTTCCTCGATTACCTCCCAAATAGGTTCCGCATGCATCCACCAGGTGCACATTGAAAGATTGTTTAATTAGCTTTCAAATTAGTTTGCTTGTGCCTTTCAACGCAAGACTGGTGTTTTTGAGGTTATGCTGCACCATGCAACACATCAAAGCTAAAAAATGAGCGCTGGAATTTCGCTTTAACAGTCGGGAGCTTGAAAGTGGTTGGCATCGCTTCAAGCTGGCATCCTAAAACTTCTGCATATTCCTGACTGCAAACTGAAGGCGAAGTGCTATCACGTTAACAAAGCAAGGGTGAACTCGCAAGCTCTCTTTCCAAATGGCACGTATCCTGCATAAATGAGTAATTGCTGGCTTCTGGCTTTCATGTTCCTTGCCTCTTTAAATCTGGTAAGCAGGACACACTGTCGAAGCTGCATACTTCACCACCTGTTTGGGATTGCCGCATAAACGTTTTGCCTGTCTCACTCGAGGCGTCAAGATGGCTGGATGCCAGCCATTTGGAAAGCTTGATTTTCTATTTCAGTTGGACGGTGGAATCCAGTACTCTATGAACGTTCAGTGGCTGCTTTAAAGGGTTCATGCGGCAGTATGTTCAGTGTCTTATAGATTGTGGTGGTCTCTCGTCAAAGCGTCTTTTTCCCTCGCTTCTTTTTGCAGCAGGGATCGTGGCGAGGGGACATCCGGAGAGGGGGCCGGGGCGGCGGCCTCGGCAGGGGAGGCTACCCGAGGCGAGGAGGACGGGGGGCGGACCTGGACTGGGAGGAGTGGAAGGGGGTCGGGGGGCCCCGGGAGCCGGAGGACGAGGGGGCGGCTTCGACGGACGTGGAAAGCGGGAGTACGAGCGGCAGAGCGGCAGCGATCGCAGGTGAGCCACCGTGTCTCGCACCGGAGTGCTTCACCGCCTCGTGCACTGAGGTAGGCCTGCACGGTCGTGTCTCGTCTCGTCGACCCTCTTGACGTTCGTTGCCGTACGTGTACGGCGGTCTTAGACATTTGAAAAGTGCCCGCCTAAATGCGAAAGGGCGAGAGTTGACCATATGACTGAGAAGCTCTGGAAGGTGCCTCCGGTTCGGAATCTGAAATTGCTGGAATGTCGTGGAAGCCGGTGCGCCAAAATGAAACCAAATGAGAGAAGGGTGACAACTCTTAGTCTTCATTATTTCCCTTTGATGCTTCTAAACCTGAACAACTGAAAATCACTGTACGTGATTTTCAGGCCATCTCTTTTACCATCGCTTTGGAAACAATACCCGACCAATGGTAAACATCCAATGGGGGGAAAAAATCTGTCGAGGGGTTAATACAAACACTTCCACCTCCCCCCCCCCCCAAATTGTTCGTAATAAAAGACAAAATGTGTGTATTCACTGGTTTGTCCCCGAAAATATTGTCTTCAAACGGAGAACCATATCAGTGGGGTTTATATAGTGAATCTTGACTCTAGACCTTTGGCTGAGTTAACCAAGTACCAAGGAGAACGCTTTAAGCATAGTTGAGTGCACTGCACGTGCTAGTGTCTGCAGCAGTAACTGTTCTTAGAACAGTTACTGCTGCAAGTACCCAAAACAAGTGGCACTTTATGCGTTAGTCACCACCTTGTTTTAGTTACTTTGAGTCCCTTGTACAGTGGTGAGGGCATGCAGTGCATGTACAGTCAGCACGGAATGAAACCCGAACGCCGGAACGCGGGGCCATCGACACAGGCTGCTCCATCTGGAGGGCCCCTGAGAACTAATGAAAATGTGCCGGGGGTGCGAGGGTGCGGGTTTTACTAAGATATGCTCGACCCTCGCACGGGGCGTCTGGGACTTGCGAGTTTCACCAGTGGCGCGCTGTAAGCTCCGTCGCTCGAAGTGCTTCTGTGTCGCCGCACTGTCGCCCGGTCGACACCGGGCGGCCGCTGAACCTGGGTATAGCTCTTTGTGATAGGCCCTGCTCAGGCAGGGTGATGAATTTATTCCGCTTTGGAATTGATACGTCTGGCATATCGGTGGCTACCAAAAAGAGCACCAGCGAGCAATTCCTTTCTTTTATAAGAATCGACTGATAACCTCGCACGAAAACATGCACATTGCTGATAAAAACCGAGGCATCCACGTCAGTCTGTTGCAGCATTTTTTTTTTTCTTTATAGAGTATGGTTGTGCCAGTAAACTAATCTTATTTCGTGTCTTATGACGTTTCACTATTTCTCAGAAACTGCGCGTAGCACGTTGTTCACCCGAGTCCCAGCGTGGTTCCGGTGACACTTCATCAAGCACTACGGGTCTTCTCTGCACGAAATGTTTCAACTTTCATTTCGCCCTTGCGATACACAAAGCGATAACTAATGACAGCACTGAAGAGATATCGCTGGGCATCCGATATACAAAGCGAGTGACGGCGCTTTGCATGCTTGCACGCGCCACTGGCGAAACGCGGAAAGTCCCAAACGCGCCGCGTGAGCAGTGGCGGTCAGACATTCTAGTCGAATCCGCTTCAGTAGTGAGACTCACACCTTCTTGTGAGTCAGATTTCATTAGCCCCTGTCTGCAAGTCGGCCACTGCCAATGTGGAGCAGCCTTTGTCGTATGGCTGTATAGTACCGGCTGTCAGAATTTATATAATGCCTGATATGCATCTACGTTCAGAGCATTTTGCTGTCTGACTACCTTAGGATCGCACTGACACGTGATGTTCGTAGCACATTATTATAATGTAGGTATCTGTGCATTGCATCATGGCTTTTTCGATATATGTTTTCAAGTGCTCTCAGGTGTGAATCATGTGATATTCATGTATTATCCGACGTGTCGGGAATTCTCATTTGCGCTAATAGACTCAAATGATATATGTGAACATGAACCACTACAAGTTCAGAGAAATTTTTTCCTCGGTGACGGGGTAATTTGGCAAGAGGCCAAATGTCGGGGAAGCTTGGCTGCAGTTTTCGGAATGCGTCTCCTCAGACTGATGTCCTACAGACCAATAAGAATCTCCTTGTCAGTAACAAAGTAGGTCACATTGAGGCCAATTTGTGGAATCGTGCGCCAACAAGTGTCTGAAGTATTGAACAATCGGCATCTGCTGTGTCCAGCCTCCATTGTTGTATGGCTGTTGCACCAACTGGTGTCGCATTCCAGCTGTCGTAATTCAGCACGAGCTTGTTGGGAATCAAGGGAGAGGGTCTCGGTGGTCTGCATAGGGAATATTTGGCGAGGCTGAGAAGATCCTTTCCCCTTTCCTGTGCTTGCCACTGGGAAAGGGGAGCAACTACTTTAAGGAGTTGGAGTCTCGGTAGAGAGTGACTTGTGCCTTTGCCCATCAGGCATAGTTGGGAGTTTTTCTTTCCTTCAATTGCAGTTGCCCTTTGCGACCCTCCCAGTCAGATTTTGCAAATTTGAGGCGTGGCAATTGGGATTTCTTGGGCCCAGTTTGAGTATTTGGGTCGGTTTGAGTTTTTGGCTCCAACCTAAAAAAATAAGATTGCTGCTTCTTTGTTCTATCCGTGGAGGCTAGAAGGTTCTCCCATCTCTCTGGTTTTCTTTGTGGACAGTGGAAGGGCTGACGCTCTGTGTGACCTTCGTTTGTTTACTTTGAATTGCGAGAATTTGCTTCACCTGTGGGGTTGACTGAGGTTTTTTCACGTTCCAGCGGGGTGAAGTCTGTAGACAAGAAGGGCGGTGAAGGCGCCTTCAACTGGGGGACTGTCAATGACGACCTGGAGTGAGTTGGTTCCCTTTTATTTTGGTGCAAGTCATCTTGGCTAGATTGGTGCACTTTCTGAATAACCGGCCAGGTCACTTTGATTGTGTCTTTTTCGACGAACATTGAAATGATGCTCACCCTCTCTGATGTGCTAGTGTAGTGACATTTCTGGAATTAATCCATTCTGTTCTGCTTATTGTTGACTGACAAACAAAAGTCTAGCATGTCTGTTATAAAACCCAATTGCACATTGGCACTTCCGAATGTTCCACGAGTTAGCGTGAGAGCTTCAGTGACGACAGTGTAGTTTCACGACATTGCCTGTTCTTGTCGGAGAAAGGTGGTGCGACAATTGATTTGAGCAATGCCCTAAAGACTTCTTGCTTGTCCGTGAAACAATTCACACAAGTCGGCTTTAAGAGTGTAAAAAGTTATGTGCTCTTGTTAAGCATCCATACAGCCCTGCTTCCGCTCGAAGTGGTCGAAAAGCAAACATGCTATTGACTAATGTTACACCAGAGTCTTGAAACATTGTTAATATGACTGCTTAAAAGGCCACTAATAAGAAAAGGAAGAAAACATGTTTTTTTTAAACGGTGGTGTGTCAAAAATAAATTTTAGTGCTGGAGCAAAAAAAATTTTTGCCGCAATAGATGACGCGATTTAGTTGGTCACCTCCTTTCCACTTATTTTCTCGGCATTTTGGGTGCGTGGAGGAGGTGTGAAGCGGCTTGGCCATCACGTTGAGATGCGAGATTGTATGACCATCTTGTTGAGGTGGAAAGAGTGTATGACCATTCACGGGAGCGCTCGTGGATTTTGCACGCATAATTTAGAATAAATCTCAAGCCGTCAATATTGTCACGAATGACAAGTGATGAGGCGGTGAATGACTGAGTAAACTGAACGTTTAATGGGGCGAACTTGTGCCCAAAAATAAAAGGAAAAAGAAAGATAACAGAGCGTCGCGGGCGGCGAAGCAGCAGGATCGAACGCTGAAGCGAAACTGACTTTGGCCGCACATCGCAAAACCCCTTATGTACACGCGTGGGCTTCTGAGACTAATTGGCGCAGAAGCGTTTGACTCAGCAGCGCGCTCTGACCTCAATAGTCCATAGCTACAGGTGAGACTTGAATTATCCAGATACACTAAGAACAGTATGTATACAAATATTTACGACGTCGCCTGCAGGATTCTGATCGCACTAAAGACTCAAATTCGGCGCCGGACTTAGGGTGATCCCGCCCTTCGGCAGTCATGCGCATCTCAGTCTAGTTTAAAAGTAAGTTACAGTTCCAGCTAACCTCTAGCCGCGAAAGTTTTGGTTTGACTGCGTGTTCCTGGCTCGCGATAGCTACGCGGTGATTCAGCCAAAGCAGCATGCTCACAGGTTACTCGCACTAACAGTCAGCACTGTTTGTTCTCTTCGTTGCCATGGCTCCACGCCACCAAGGTGCGTCTCGCCGACTCGCTCCGTCTGTTTGTTCTATCGCTGTCAACTCCACTTGGCTTTTTGCTTTTAATTATTCAGCCTTTGTTATTGTAGCTTCGCGTACTTTGTCCCCGTGTTTTGTGGCCGCAAGAGAAGGCGGGAATGATTAGGAAACGTGCACGTGTCGACACAGATGTAACCCGGTGCAAGCTTTTTGCATGGCGACCATTTGGCGGCATCGGCGTTTTGCCTTTAGCACTTTAACGCGCGTCGATCCTCATTTGCACCATAATTGCTTCAGTAACTTAGCAATCAACTGCTAGTGGGTAAATTGTCATCAGTGCCCAGCGAGAGGTATTGTCGCGGGCGGCTTCGTGAGATGCGTGGTAACATGGCGAAGAGTCCGCAGCTGAGTGGCCGCCGCTCTGGAACCAATATGCCATCGGCGCATGTCGGCGTTAGTAACTTGTAATGGTACAGGACTTTAACAGATGCCTTACCTACAAATCGCAAAACAAGACAATAACTGCGCATTTTTAGGACAGTTTTGATTCTGGCCATTCCTAAGCCTAAATGACACGATAATTGTTGGCATGGCAACGTCTTGCTTAGCGATTTCTCAGTTGGCCGATTGTTGACTTGCACATCATGAGAGAAAGTCCCAGTACGACTTTTTCTAAATTTGTCAGAGAGTGAGGCATGTTTGCATGTGCAGTTACGCGTGTACCGCAAGCCCTTGCGTCTGCACAAGTAATGGATATCGTAAGCAGAAGTCTAAAAATGCTGCCTTACCGGCGAAACTCGTCAAAGCCTGATTATGATTATTTACTTTGAATCTTTGTGTGCAACCTTTTCTAGGACCTGCTACACCTCAGCGTTCTCTCGATGCTTGGCAATTTAAATATCCCGCTGGGACATTGGCTGCTTTTGTCATCCTCAATACCCATGATATCTCTGGAACTGTTTATTTTATTTTTTGTTCTGTTCCTAGAACAACATTGTGAGGGGGTTATATTACTTCAAGTAAGTTTGATGGATGTGGATATGACCAACAAAATAAAAGAAATGATTAGAAAGGGTTTTATCATGCCCTGGAGTGCCTATCCAGGAATGCTTATAATAAATTTCACATTCCCACTATGTTTCGGCTATTTCTCCAGCCATGAAATAAGGGAAGCAAGTGAACCATTCTGAAACATTTTTGTAAATAAGGAACCCATGGGCATCAGCTTTATGAAACTTAGTAGTTACTCTTATATATGTGCTTATAATGTAAACCTAAAATTAAGTAGCTCTAAAAGTGAGAAAATGTTTAGGTTCCATGCCTGCCTCACCCCTTCAAGAACTGGCGGGTTTAGACACAACCTTCAAAGATAATAGAAGCAGTGGGGTCATTGAGGGTACACACTCAATACTGGAAATACAAAAGAAATGCGGCTTTTCAAAAAGCTACAAATACGTTGGTTTAAAAATTTAAAAAAAGTTGCAGAGCCATGCAACGTCTGGTTTCGGTTTCAAGCAGTTGCATTCTTTTTACTTTCTTGAAAATATATGTGATACTAATAATTGTAGCAAAATATTGATTGGGTAGTCTTCCGAGACCGTAATAAATCTCCTTACAAATTTATAAAAAATTTGGGGTGGTTTCAATGTTGCTTTAATGTTGAAGCATAAAATCCATCTACGACAAGCACAGACTCATCATACTGGAAGGAACATCAGTTTGCAGGGCCTTTCTATGTATGCTAGGTCTTGTCGGCATGCTAAAAAACAAAAGAAAAAACCTTCAAAGTTAATTTGCTTTATGTAGGCCCTGGACACCTTCAATTTCTGCCTATCTCCCCATCTATATAGAAAATACTAGAAAGCATAAAATTAAAAAAAGAGAGAAAAAAACAATCGACTATTCTTTTTTATTGTCGTTGAGAAGGCAGCAGCAGGAGGGCGTTGCTTGTGGTTTGCGAGGCATCTGTAGTGCAACATGTGTGAGGCTTTGGGAAGAATGGTAAAAAGCTGCTGTTTGGGTTTGGAGACTTGACTTTGCAAGTACGGCTCATTTTTCGTCTGTATCAAACGACTGGAACACTCTGGTTCTTGTATTCTCCGTCAAGATAGTCTCGGCACGTGGTTGGGAAGATAGTCTCGGCACGTGGTTAGGGAGCTTTCAGAGAGAGCTCACGGATGCTTTGGAGAGGCGGTGGGGGTGAAATGAGGACCTCTGGTTTCTTGCCCCCTCTTCAGAGTTCAACTGAGCCCGTTTGGTGAGGAGAATGCCACGGAGACTGCCGAGAAGAGCGGAGACGAGACGGCCGCCGCCGAGAACCCCGCAGACACCAGGTAGGTGCTTTGCCGTTAAATGCCTGCTTAAAAGTGTAGTGCACCGTAGAAACCAAAATACAGGTTGAACCCCCAATTTACAAAATTGTGAAGATTGAACAAAAAGATATTTTGACAAGAAATTGATCTTACCTGGGGAAAAAAAAAAAAAACTGACGAGTGCAACCTGCTATCAAAAAATTGTGGCACATTTTTTTTTTTTCTTCATTTTTTTCGCTTTTTGCATTTGCTGCAATGAAATGCATGTGCGAGGGTTACTTCGATCTTTCAAAACCTTCATCCGACGACAGGTGCTTGTCGCTGTCAGTGTCCCACAAGGTCGTCGTCTTGTGTGCCTCAATCGCATTGCCGATGCTGCACTTGCGTGAACGACTTGCGCACCGTTTCGTTTTGGAGTTGCGTTACGCCATGGGACGGAAGTCGCATTCGTTGCAAGAGGCCAGTGGGTGTCTTAGTGACATGCATTTCTGCATAAGCGATTCCTTTTCACTTGAAGGCTATCTTAAACTCGTGTCTGCCTGCACCGTTCTCGCTTCGGGAGCAGTGAGGACGGCCGCGAACCCGAGAAACAGAAGTAGCACAAGGACAAAATGAAATGACAGCATCAAGTACTCAAGTTGCCAGGCATTTTTTTTTTTTTGGCCAATGATTGGAATGTTAACTGAGGAGGGTCGGTGTAGTTATTGCTACAAAGTGCCCAATTAAAAGTACATGTTGGTGTAGTAACTCTAATTTTGATAGTCTGACTTGCGTGACATTTTTGGGGTATGTTGTTCAGTTACCTCGTCGGAACTATGTTGACAACTACAGTATCCCTCGTGATAACGAAGTCAACGGTGCGGCAAAAGACTTGGATAGAAGCTGCTTGGCATACTTTCGTGTATGCTTGCATACTTTCAGCACCTCGTCTTCGTAATAAGCATGGTAGGCCATTCATTAAGCGATTTCTGCTTTTCGAACGAGGGATTTCTGTACACAAGTTTCTGTTCCCAGCACTCTGTGCTATCACTACCGCTCAAACGCCTTTATAGAAACTGCACAGGACTGGTAAGGACTTTCGTTGTAAAGTCGCTGAACTACAAGAGTTTAATGCGAAATTAAAGGTGTTCCCTGTGCAACGTGGAGGTTGTTTCTGAGCGATTTTGTTTGCTAAAGAACTGTTGGCACCTATCAATGACTCCAGCAACCTACGTAGGTCGCAACTCCGGCAAATATATACCTGCCAAGTCACCCGCATTACTCTGGAGACTCCTGAATTTTGACCAGTTGTCTTCGTGTACATTTGTTCTCAATATCTCATTTTTAAGAAACGTGGCAGGTATGCAAATATGGTGGTCAGAAACGGGTTGTGTCGTGCCATCTGCCAGCAACAACGCTCGGGTGGAGCACGCAAGCATTGGGCTTGACAAACGCGAGGTTGGAGCCCGAAGTTCGTGGAGCACGCCGATTGGACCTTGGCGACAAAAGCGCGGTGTCGTCGTCGCGAGAGTTCAGTCGGAGCGCTCCATATACTTTGACCCCAACTGTTTGAAGAGTCTATGTTGTTTGCGTGGTTTGGTGTCCAAACCGTAAACTGATGCTACATGCAGAAACTTACGCTCATATGCCGCGGTTTTAGAAAACTCCCCATATTGGGGCGTGTCATCCTTCTCGGAGAGTGATGTTCTGCCTTGCAGAAGTCCCACTGAAAAGTATGTTCTTTTTCTCCCTGGGTCATTGCAGCAAGGAGGAGAGAGGGCGGTGCAACCACCGGGGAGGGAGTCCTGCCTGACGACGCCAAGGAGATGACACTGGACGAGTACAAGAAGGAACAGGAGCAGAAGCGCTCTGCGGGCGAGCTTCAACATCCGCAAGCCCGGTGAGGGCGAGGAGAACGCCGAGTGGAAGAAGATGTACGTGCTCGAAGAAGAAGATCAACGAGGAAGGCGAGGAGGAGGAAGAAGAGGAGAGCGAGGTGAGTGGTTTTCTCTCTCAGACGGGCGTCTGTGCAGTGCCGTTTTGGCTTCCCGATTGTAGGTGGCGTTGGAGCCTTCTGCTGAGTGTGCGTTATCCACCGCATCAAACTTTTTGACCTCGTCCGTGTGTTTACGTATCGGGTAGTGTTTTGGTGAGGAAATCCTTACCAACCTTACCAAATGGCAGGAGAGGTTTCTGTTGCTTGTCCCGGGCGATTTTCCCCCTCCGGTCGGTATCTGCCTGTGGCTGCTTCCAGCGTAAAATAGCAGGCAATCGTGATATTGTTCCATGTCCTATCTCACTTTGCCATTGCACTCAATTTGTAGCAGAGTCAGCCTGTGTTGGGCTGCAGAATTACTTAACATTTGCAAATAGAAATGAATTCATTTTTAGGTTCAGCAAACTTTGTTAAGGGTATCTCCACGGAGTTTCATTCATGTCTGCTGTGTGTAGTTTTGCTATGCGCTATTTTCGATGCGCCGGTGACTCGAGATGATGCGAAGCGGCGCACGGAGTGTTGCAGCGCTTGTTTTTCGCCACATAGGTGCTCCGCACACGCTAGGCCTATCGAGAAGATTGTAGTTGGAAAGCTTATCTCTTGTTTTTTTGGCACCAATAGTAATCGTCGTTCGAGAATAAATAGGCGTCCTGGGAGACATCCGTGAACCTTTCACATTGAAACGTGCTACGCAAACTTTTATTGACTGAACTAATGAAAGGTCAGCTCCTATTGGCCTCTTTATGTCATATGCCCTCTGGCTTGGCTAGGTCGCTTTGCTCATTGTCTGCTAGTCTTGTTTGGAAGCCTGCTCTTGCACTTTGTCGGTCTCTACTTCGTGAACTTTTCAGTGAGCTTTCGGCGATCGTTTTGAGGAGATGCCCATGGTGAAGTCGCGAATGCAGCAAAGCTTTGCTCACCGCTCGCAATCCAGTAAACTGCGCGAGGACTCTGCTCTAGACCGCGCGCTCCTGCCGCTGATGATAACTATCTTGTGTCTTCAAGATCATCGCCCGTTCCACCTGAGGCGGCGGTGCCTGCAGTACCTGAAAGTGCTACGTTCTGTGAATCGGACTTGCTCACCGCTTTTGACAGGAAGATCAGCTTTCTGGAGGACGCAAGCGGAAGCGACGTGAGCACCAAAGATTCCTTGCATTGATGGTGCGGCCAGCTACCGTTTGGTAGATGTGGATTGTCTGCGAAGCTTGGTGTAAGTTCTGCTGTTTAACTTGCCATGGAGGTGATTTGGAACTCGAGAACATGGCACCGGAGCCTCATCTGACGTTCGTTGTCAAGTGCCCACTTGTGAAGCCGTCTGTTTCGACGCCGCTCTCGTCGACCGTCGATGGCACATAGTAAACTTCCTGTGCGCTCATAATTACTGCACTCAATTGCAGCATCAATTTTTTTTATTTTTTTTATGGAATTATGTATTTTTTTTTTTGCTGATCCACCTGAAATCCTACCAGGTGATCGCGACGAAGGCACATGATGCGGCCACACGAGCGTCAGCTATCGTGAGGGCAGAGGTTTGCCGAGACGGTGCGGAAGGTGCTAGGAACGTCTGATGACAAGGAGCAGGTGCCAGATGTCTGCAGCCAGTTACGACAGGATGTGGCACAAATGAGGCCACACATCTCATTTCGGCGTTGGTGCTGCTATTGATCTGGACACGGGTCTAGCTCTGGATTATAGGGTGGTCAGCAACTACTGCCACGGTTGGAGCCTTGGACCGAAAGAGTGCTCAGAAGGATACAAAGAGTGGCCACAAGAACACGAGTCCAAATGCCAAAAGGATTTTGATGAATCAGGCCAATGCTAGGCAGGTGCACTCAGCAGAGTTGATTTTCAGCCGGTTGGTGGAACAACACAAGCTGTGGTATGTAACCATGCTCTGTGATGGGCGACTCCAAAGGCTTCAACCGCATTGCTGCACTGCAGCTCTATTATAAGGATGTGAGCAAAGAAGACTGCATTAACCGTGTTGCAAATAGGCTCAATGCGGGAATAGAAAGACTGAAGAAAGGACTGGGTGGAACGGGGCAAGCTGACAAATGTTATAATGGAAAAATTGACTAACTACTATGCGAGTGCCCTGAAGAATGCCCCGAACACGACAGCAATGCAGCTGGCAGGGTTCCCCTGCTGCATGTGCAACCAAACGATGACGTCAGTAGCAGCGTCTCATCGTTGCCTGTCGCAATCCTAAGAGTGCGCAGCAGTGGAGGTGAGTGCGGCATCCAACTGTTCTACTGCAAGTTGCTCTCCACCTTGACATTTCACGGAAGTTTCAAAAGGTGGCACTTCCGTCTCCTTGTACTTTTTTTGCCTTGCATTATACAACCAACTGCTGGTATTTTGACATCCAACTGAATGGCATGTCAAGTCCTGTGACATAATTTGATGCCACCTTGGGACTGCTTTCAGTGCATGGGTGGTGTAGGACGCTAAACACTGCAGAGACCGGCTTCGCAAAGAACTTCTTAGGCTACTTCAGCTTACTCAAGTAGTCGGTAAGTTACGCTCATCGTGAAGCAGTGTAGGAATCGCTATTCACAAGTGTGTTCTTGAGAGGAGCAAGGCGAAGTTCTCGTACGGGGAAACTAGAACTTCGGCGTCCCGCGCGCTCCCAATCCATGCGAGAGCGGGCTGTCGCTATGGCGACTGCGCCTTTGGCAACGTGAACAACAAATAGGAGAGCTCGGCATGGTTTGGAGCACGTCGATTTTGATTTAACAAGCACGGGCGGCCTTTTCGATCGCTCTTGTCTAGGGATTGTGTCCGTGCAGTGGAATGTCGACGACGCAATTTAAACGGGATCGAATGACGAGGCCGGGACAACCGCCTCCATCGACTGCTATGAGCTCTATCACTACGAAGTCAACACAAGTATTGTCGTTGCTAGACAAGACTGCCCGTACCGTTCTGCAAAGCGACGCACATAGAAACAATCTTCACTTTTTTGTCGTTTTATTCGCTTCCTTGGGGATGCAGGAGCACGCCAGCGTCCAAGAAGACAATGTTTGAACTACGAGAGTGTCGGCAAGAGCCACGTGAACACCTGTTCACACTGGGAGTGGACACGCGCACGTTTGATAGAAGTGCTGGAGCCGCGCTGTCGACCCGCCTCTTGGTACGCGCTTTGCAACCGATCTTCTAAAACCGACCGCAAGAACTGCTGGGCCACTAGATGATTGCAACTGGATGCTGACTAGATGAAACTTCTCGAGCTTGACAGTGTTGACGTGCCATTGTGTCGAAATAAGACACGTGAATAGCAAACTGCACACACCATATATTGGAAGTGTAATGCATACGGCATTTATTTGAGCTCTACATTGCACTAAACGAAAAAGAAAGGGGTGGGATCGAAATGGGTGTCTCTTTTGTTGGGAGCGATGATGAGAGGAAGAGACTGGCTTGTTAATCTAAAATTGAGGTCGGCAATCAAACTAGGCATACGGAGGGGTTGTGCGGACATATTCTATTTGGCAAGCCAGCCGGTCGTGGACAGACAAGCTTGGCCAGAGACTGTCGGAGTGACGCTGGGTCAGAGTGCCTAGGCCTAGTGTGTCAAGCTAGCCCTATGGCGGTCGCTTGGTCAATGGGATCGTTGCTAGTGTAGCTTTTTCCGGGTGTCTGTGGATCCAGCATTTATCTCCGTCGTGGTTTGTTCCGAGTACTTTTTTTTTTCTTGCTGCTTGAATTCGGGACGTGCATGAATAGCACTTAAAGAAAAATGTCCGTTGATCGTTGAGACGAGGCAACTGAGCGACGCTGTTGGCCATGTTGATTTGATTGTAAAGTGCACAAGACGCCTCTGGAGCTGTCGTAGGATTCCGTCGTAACTTGTACAAAACTTGCAATAATTTTTCTTCGCGAGTATGAATTAGTTTTTGTGTTTTGTCATGTGCAGCTTTTTTATTGTACGATAGGCTCGTGGATCTGGCCTCGGTCGAGACGCCTTCTAGGCACCAAACTGGACTGTGTAAAGGGGTTGGAGAACACGCCCACTTTCAAATCTTGTGAGGTAGACCCTTTCCGGGAGCGAGTCTGGTCACTTTGATCGCAATTGTCGCGAACGGCTATCTGCTGTTTGCTGGTAAAGGAAGATTGGCATCAAGGTGGACAGAACTTGTGCATTCTAGGCGGTTGCTGACGTTTAGTTGTATCTGACATGTCTGCAGCTATGTACCGCACAACCGACGACTTCGTCGAATTCCGTCTGTTTGCACCAATTGGTGGGCTGAGCTCGAAGGTAATAAGACTAGTCTTTCACGATTACCAACCTCATGCAGGCATTGATTGTTGAAACTAGTGCACTGTCAGCAGTGGAAGAGCAACCTGAACTGCTTTTATACTCCTAGGGGGTGTTCCTTAGGTCTGGTTAGGCTTAGGTGTCTTTGTTTTTGTGATGAAATTGGCACACTAGTGACTAACGTTTGCTCATATTCGTTTTGTTAGTTGCTATTTTTGTTTACTATTAATTGGGCGGGGGGGGGGGTTATTGTATTGCTATCAGCCTCTCCAAGGCTACCACACTGTCCGGCAAGGCTGGCGGAGCACTTTCTTCGTCGTGCCTGGTGACAGGGTGGACAAAGGAAACTGCTTGCACGTGTGTAGGGAAGTGACTGGCGACACCTATGCCCGCTTCCCAAGGATTTTGCAGCAACACTGGGTTACGGTGCAGTCTTGGTAGCTTAGTTTTTCAGCCACGGCAGTAACGCCCTACAGTTGTGAGATCAAAACTGTCTGCTTTGCAAAAAGTGCCAGGGTCTAGTCGGGTGCCGTTTGCCGAAACCCTCGGCAGATTATGATCTCTCCCGTCATTTCAGTTTCTGCTGTCTTCAGATGCTTTGGTTGGGGCGGTGTTACACTGCAATCCACTTATAACGATGTACTGCTTATAACGATTGGTTGTTATACTAGAAACGCTCAGTTTCTAGTCCAGATACACCGGTAATCGGTTATAACGACTGAATTTTAGTTTCCTCATTGTTGTTATAAGTGGATAGCGCTGTACTGCTCGTCTGATTTTGTTTTCGTGCTGAAACTACTTCGTGCCACCCTACAATTAACTGTTGCCAGAGCTGCAGATTGCCAGTTTGAATAGTGTGGTAAAGTGTTACAACGTATCGGGTTTGTAAAAGCTTTTATACACACATCGGACCGGTTTTTCACATTTTTAGCTCGCTCGCGATCGGACGACGTGGCAGATCGGAGCTTTGGCCAGTCCATCGTAGGGCTCTCCGACATCAGTTGCTTCAAACGCCTACTGACACGCACGTCGGAGAAGTTTACCACATTTTCTTAGTGGCTCGCGATTGGGTGCGGCAGACCGTAGCCTTTCACGGACCCTTCGTTGCTCCTCCTGCAGGACGAAGACGAGTATGCGCGGCGCGGCCGCCAGCGCCAGCTCGTCGACATTGAGATCAACTTTGCGGACCAGCGCCGTAGCCGGGGGGCCGCGGACGCGGCGGGGGCCTCGGGCGTGGCGGACCGGGAGGTCCAGGCGGCCCCGGGCGCGGGGTGGACCCAGGGGACCCCCGGAGAGCGGGGCCCGCCGGGTGAGAGGGGCGGACCCCGCGGAGGTGGATTCTCGGGGCCCCGCAGCCCCAGGGAGCTGCCCCAGGGCGGAAGCGGGCCCGCGGCCGGGCCCAAGCAGTCGGCGCCCAAGGTCGACGACTGGAACGACTTCCCTTCCCTGGTGGCCGCCTAAAGACCCCGCGCTCCGACCAGGAGTGGATCCACCAGATCGGAGACAGAAGCGCGCGTCAAGGACGACCATTGTCACTTGCGCCGCATGAGTTTTTTGGCGCCTGCTATCGAGGGTCGTTCGTTCCTTTCTCCCCCCTCCTCCATGCCCCCTCTCTCGACTTGTTTTTTTTTTTTCCTCCTTTGATCTTTTTCTCCCCTCTTTCCTCTGCGTTTCTCTCAAGACCTTTGACTAGCGTGTGCATGCGCCAGAGTGCTGCATCTGTATGAATGTGTGTGTGAGAGTGAATGTCTACACTTTGCTTTTTCCGACTACTTGAGAGCAAAAGGCTCTTGATTCTCTGGGAGGGCGGAACTGAAGAGCTGGTGTTCAAGAAAACCCTCACTGAACTTTTTTTTTTTTTTGTGGTGTCTAAAAATATCAATTTTCTGTTTGTTTTTTTGCAGAGTTTGTTTGTTGCACCACATGCTCTTTTTGTGTATGTTACACAGCTAAATACAGTAGCGGGTTTTCTGTGTGTGTGTGTGTGCGAGTGTGTAGTTAATTATTTCTTGTATGCGAGAGTGAGTGGGTCCCTTTCTCCGCGTTTTGCCAGTCTGGTCCTTGCTCCCCTTGGAAGTTGGCATGTAGTGTGTCCAAAAGTGTGATCGCGAACAAGAAAAAAAAGAAAAGGTGCAGCCTTTTTTTTTCGTTGGGATGGAACCGTATTAGGGAATTGTGCGCACATCTTTCCTTTTCCTCCACTCTGCTCTGCAATAAGAGTACAAAATTAAGCAGTGCCCTTTTATTTTATTTGTTTTCGTCTGACTGGGTTGTGAATGTGAAGGGACATGGTGTTTTACTTGGCCTTTGACCTTCTTGAACCTTCAAAAAAAGAAAAAGTAGCCCAAGATGTTTTTTTTTTATTTGGTTTATTTTGGGGAATGAGGGGGATGAGAGGTTTGCATCTGCCAGCGTTCATTCTGGCGACTGACGCAAAATGGTAAAGAAAACCAGAGTGTTTCTTTGAGTTGCTGCCGCTCTCGCACATTCATGATGGGCGATTTTTCTGAGTCGTTTGCCAGGCTAGCCTTATTTGGGCTACCCTCATAAGGCTGCCCCATCGTGCTACCCCCCCATATTGTCTCAGTTGTGGTTTGTCTCGACGGGACATTTGGGAAGGTGACACGACCCCTTTTATTTGTTCTACTACAAGTTTTCTTTAGTAGATCAACACCGGGGCCCCAAATGAGTTGCAGTGGGTGTCGCATCTGGCGGATGTGGTGGCAGCACAGAGTTGCTCTGGTTCTCACTGTGGGGGAGGAGGGTCTTGTTTTTATTTGATGGGGAGGGGATGTGAAGGCGGGGGAAGTCGTTGAATAAACGTCATAGACAGTTGTACGTTTTCTGATGTCCTTGTTTTGGGGGGTGCAAGTAGCTGGAAACACTGCCGGTTTTGTTTCCCGCACAGTAACTACAGGTGGAGTTCGGGTGCAAGCAAGTGGGGAGTAGCTCTACATGTTTTCATAAAGACTACTAAAAATCAATGGATATGTCCTGCAAAAAAAAAAATTGAATGGAGGTAGAAAAATTTTCTTTGGGAAACTACTAAACAGCAGAGGATACTTTTTTCTGTTTCAAAGATGCGCGGGAACTCGCTTTTTGTAGAATTTTAAGTTCGAGAGTATCTGGAAGAAATCGTGCTCCACCTCGGGCAACAAAGCTAGTAAAGTATTTACTCCAAGGTTTAGTGACCTAGTATTGCCGAGGCACCATTGCCATGGCCACTAAACGGCCGTGTCGTTACATTCTTGCTGAAGCGAACTCTTGTCGCATGCTTCGGTGTAAGATGGCTGGCTAGCGGCTGCCAAACACTAGTCTATTAGTTTGCAGCTGCTGCTTGGGGCCACGTGGTTGGGATATATATATATATAAAATTGTCAGCGTGGCTTGGTACCGCGCTGAGTAACTGCAGCGTTCGTATAGATGTCAAAAGACCAGAAAAAAAAAAAAACCTTTCGGCCTTTTTATTTTGGTGAAGTAGGAGGAGCAGCGGAGCTGTAGCTTCTGTTCTCGGCGGTGGCTTTCCAGGCGAGCGATCTGCTCTTTCGCAAGAGAATCAAAGCGCTCGGCGCAGTGGAACGTGAGGCGATAGCGGCCTCGCGGCGGTTGCGGAACCATTCGCGCTGCTGCGCACATCGCCGCTCGTTCCGTTCCTGCACTTCTACCTCCGAAGAAATGTTGCCGCGATCTATGAGCGACTGCGGCAAGCACAACCGGCAAACTACACTCTGGACAGCTACCGCCATCTATGAGCGACGGCGGCAACCAGAGTTTTGTGTCGACATTTCTTTGCGGGGGACACAATCCTGGGAAAACTAGCGCGGAAAAAAAAAAAAACTGTTTTCGTCACTTTGAAAATGAATGAAAAGCTTGAAAATGACGATTTTGAACGAGGCTTAGAATCGGCCCTAGACATACTTGAGTGCAACAAAGAAAAATTGGGTCAGAAATGGGAAACCTTTCAACTAGGCATAAGAAAAATGGCGACAGTAATGTCAATTGTTGCAAATGAAAAAAAAAAAAACGAAAGCATTTGAACAATGAAGAATGGAAAAGCTCCGGGACCGGACGCTTCGCCAGCCAGCCTGTAAAAACGAGCAAGAAACTAGTGCCAATGCTCCTAAATGTTCTTTTTCTTTTTTTAATCGTACAGAAATAAAGGTTTACCTCCATCGTTCCGGAAAGCACACACTGCCGATTCCCAAATCTAAAGATCCGTACAAGCTTCAACGAGTGGACGGTTATCGACCGATGAGCTTACTTGAAAACATTTGCACGGGAGCTTGCTGGTCGTTTACAGAGCATGATATCAATATTAGTAGGAGACCACCAGACGTGTTCCATCAAAAGAAAAAAACATACCAACATTCAGATCGTCCGGTTACCCTCTATAAAACACTTCATTATACTCACGGTCAGCTTTCTGTGTCAATGCTAGGGGAGAGGGTGCACCAACCGCCGTACACGCGCTTTCCTCCTCTCTTCGCATGAACCAGCGGCCGTTCTACAGCTTGATCTTGCCAAAGCCTTCGACAGTGTTCAACACTCCTTTCTTTTCTCACAAGATCCCTAAAAGTCCAATGCTCGTCCGGGCAAGTATGCCCCATGTCGCCACTGCTCTTTGACCTCTACCTTGAGACACTCCGCAGAAAAATCATAACTAACAAAAGATTCAATTGAGGTTTTCGCCTTCACAGCTGTGAGAACAAGCTTCGTGCCTACGCGGATGACCTTGTGCTGGTGTGTTCTAACAAGCCAAGCATAGAAAATGCAATGCTCTGTGTTTCAAAGTTTTGTGCCGTGTCATGGGCAGCGGTAAACAGTGACAAAAGTAGCGGAGAGTGGGGATCGACTCTATCTTTACTAGTAGACAGCCTATGTACAGACGCTAAAAGGAAAAAAAAAAACACGTTAAAGTTGCGGTTAATATGCAGAGCTTGCGTTATCTTTCTACTTTTGGTAGAGTCGCTGCATGCAACATTTTTCTTTCATCAAAATTAACGGATTTTCTGCAGGGTATGCATTGTTCAAGGCTAATAGTTAATGTATTTAACAGAATAACTGAGACGTTAATCTGGAGGTCACCGTACGATCCAATGAGAAGATCCAATTTGTTCCGACGAATGCACGACAGGAGACTTGGCCTAGGCCATGTATTCGTAAGACAGGTAAGTGCAGGTGGAAGTTTGTTTACACACTAACAACATCCATTTTTAGAGTTGTGCAAACAATTATTTGTGAAGAAATGTATGGTACTTCAAGGCAGTGGCGTCACGAGGGGGGGGGGGGAGGGGGGGGGGGCGGATGGTTTCGGGTGCAGCGCTCCGGGGGTGTCGCGGCGAGCCACGAGAGAGGGGGGGGGTGGGGGGGTGCAGCGACGGCCACCGTCCCGGGTGCCACTGGCCCTAGTGACGCCACTGCTTCTAGGTGAAGATACAACAACCACAAGCGATATAACAAAATTACGAGGATTCTATAAAGAAGTCGCGGACACATTAGAATTTCTAAGAGCAAGATGCGATAATGCCTTTTTGGCTTCGTGCACGACTCTCACTGTTCCCAGATCCAGTGTTTCGCGTGTGCGTGCGTACCCTCTGAACTAATTTGTCAGATGTTTTAAAACGAGTTAGGACAATGCCGCTACCACCAAACTGTGAAACTTTCTTTTACAGCACTAATTGTAGATTTTGCCACGTAACCGAAACGTTCACCCAAGCCTTTGTTCTTTGTGTTGACGCTGTGTTCTTTAGGGGTGTCTTCAAGAGAACACCCAGAAAGGGTTTTGAAGTGGAAGAGGCAAACTCGCTACTTGCATTTCGCTGACCACGCTCGACACCATCCAAGACATTTTAGTAGTACTAACTCTTTACAGTCAGTGGAAAACGCGCAAAATCGACACAAAAGCAGGTGCTGCAAAGCCATCCTGGGTTAATTCTCAAAATATTGCAATTCAGGTAGGTCAAGGCATATTGGCCTACCTGTAATGAAAGTGATGAATGGAAATTAATAGTGGAGAACTTTAGTCGTTCGCCTGATATTATATAGGTTATGATGTCATGAGTTGAAGAGGTCAAGCCAAATAAAAGTTTAAGTGATACCTCCTTGTAAAGTATTACGCGATAAATGCTGATTTTTGTTAACTTCGTGAAAATTTCCTTGTATTCAACGTCGTTACATCACCATAATTCATTGCTCGTATATAATTTGACGCAAATGATCATCGTGTAAAACCATAAAATGTAAATAAATGTTTGCGAAAAAAAAAAAAAAAGGTAGCGTGGCTTATTTGGTAGCGTGTCTGGCTCGCAACCGGAGGGTCGTGTTCGAATCCCGCCTCCGCCTAAAATTATTTGATTTTTTTAGGGTAAATTAATTAGTCTATATTGCTAATTCCACGCACTCTGAAATGCCTAACGCTCGTCTTCACCCCAGAGGAGAATTTGATCAAAGCAGAACGACTGCGCTGACAAGTAGATTCAGAGTTTGGAGAGCACGTGGAATGAAACTTCCTGCTGCAGATTCCGTCCGCCTAAAGCCCCTTGATGAAATCCACACTTCGCCATAATCGTCAAGAGACCACTCCTGCCCACCCGGACATATAGACGAGCGTTATCGACCAGTGGCGTACCCAGGAATTGTTTAAAATGCATTCTAAGCACGCGCCTCCTGCGAAATAGCACACGACGCGCACGCGTCTAACGCCCAGTGACTCAGCATTTTTCGACCGGGTAATAAGCGCCGGAAAGGCGCATAGCGGCATGCAGTCGTGTAATCTCTACAGTGTTCTCAGCCGTAGACCGCATGCTGTCTACCCGCCAAATTGTGCGCCAATGCAGTGGGGACTGTGCTTCGAGAAAGTGAGGGAGAGGAGGAAACGATAGCGCTCGGGGACGTCAGAACGCAGAGCTCTGATTGGACCGATTAGTGGGTAGACCTAAAGCTAGCTGCCCTTGTCTCCACTGCACTCGTCGAACGCGGAAAAACTCGGAACGCAGACGTCTGGCGTTTGGCTCTCGCATTCGATTGCGTTCGATGAATGGAACAAAGGCAGCTATTGGCGACGTGAGCGATCGAAAGCGTCGCTGTGGTCGGCCACCACAATTGGCCGAATGCTGGCTATGACGTCAGCAAAGGATGACTCCATCAACGGAAATAAGAGGAATGTAAGAACTTCGATTTTGACGGTGTTGGCAGCGTTGCTTTGAGAGCGCTATGATTTCAGGCTTTCACTATGCTCATTACAAATACCATTGAACTTGTTCTTCACAAGGTAATGACGTCACGAAAGGTAACCAAACGAGGGCGCCACCGAAACATCTCGCCGCTAATAGCTCTAGGTCAACGTTGCTTTAGGTTTACCCCAACCCACTTGCCTCTATGACTATTGGCTCGATCGCGTTTGCCCGCCACAGCCGGTCATTTTTTTGGTCGAGTTACTATTATATCTATAGCCGTCATAGTAATATCGTGGACAGCGTTGTGGTGGCAGGCTGCCATAAAAACAGCCGTGGGTCGAGTGAGTGGCGTCACAAAGGGGGAGGGGGGGGGGCGGACCGCCCCGGAGTCAGACCCGGGTGCAGAGCTCAGGGGGGTGTCGCGGCAGGCCACGAGAGCGCCGCGGGGGGGGGGGGGGGGGGGGCGGACCGCCCTGGGTCAGACCGGGTGCAGAGCTCAGGGGTGTCGCGGCAGGCCACGAGAGCGCCGTGGGGGAGGGGGGGGAGTCGCGGCGGGTTACGCGAGAGCCGGGGGGGGGGGGGGGGGCTACCGAGGTGGTAGTGTCACGATGGTGCCGCTGACCCTCGTGACGCCACTGGGTCCCAGTACACTCTGTACCGTGGGTGATATTTCGTGCTTGATTGAGGTCGCTGGACGAAGCAGATTCTTGAAACTCGGTGTATGCGACAGAGGAAGGTCGACTATGCCGGCATGTTGTTGATTGATCGACGCCACAGACGAAGACGACGATGAAGTATGCTATCAAACTCTCAATGTCTCAATATAAAGGAAAAAGCAAGAAGACGACGCTGAGGATTCATTGCCATTAAAAGTTACCATCAAATACAGTTGGCCGTCGTTCGATTCTCTCGTAAACCACTATCAGGGGAAAATAGTTAACAAATGTTGTGCGGCGCGCTGTTCAAATTGCCCCGATTGCGAATCGGTAAGTATTCAGTGTTTTGTGGCTATCCTGGCGCGCAGGGATACTTTCGGTGAAAAATATTTATTTGTTCCCAAGGTTTCCACAAAGTCGCCCCGCAACCCTTCGGCTGTGGGTGGAAAACGTGTACCCTATCTAACGGGTGGTAGATTGCGCCACCGTACTACTGTGGTGTGGCTAGAGATAACATAACTCTACGTTTTCAATCAATCAATCATACGCATCCGAAAGCAGACGAACTTCCCGCTGCACGAGCGCCCACGCAACAAATTAATTTGGCCCAAATGTCGCCTTCACAGCGATAAAACAAAACTGAAGATCTAAAGGCAAACAATATCCTCCCCACGCTGCTTGGATATTCTGCGGTTGTACTTGATTGGTTTAGTCGTTGAATGTGTTTAGCAAACCGAAAGAAACGAAGCGGCCTCGAGCGGGGCGTGCTGAGTCAGCTGGTACGCAGTTGTGCGTTGCCGAGCTGTCTGTCAAATTACCGGCTGATGTCCGAACAGCGCTGCGGATGAAGCCAGGGCTGAGGAAGAGGAGGACCTCGGGCCAACCATCGCACGTCTTCAGCGTCATCTAAGGTCCTCCCAGCTTCACTCCGTGAGTCTGCGAGCCACTCCTCTACCTGCATGGAAAGGCAGTGACTTTCAGCACACCAGGCCCGTTCTGAAAAATGATTAATTTTATCTTCCTTTAGATTATCCGAGGTAGCGACGTCAAAGTTCAAACATGGCGGCGTGTCTGACTTGATTCGTAGTTTGGGGCCCGCTACATCAACGTGCTTACCATAACATTCATAAGATATACCACAGACGTGCCGTCATCCTAGAGGTTTGCAGCCTTAGCTTATCCATCCTAGAATTTCTTGTGTACAGCCTAAATTATGAACATTGCAACATTCTATAAACGTGGTCAACATCTGTAGCATGGCTGAAAACTTTGCACAGTGTTGCAAACCAAGAAAACAAGAAACGGAGAACGTGGTTTACATGCGCAGAAAATTATGTACGGTATATTCAATCCTGTTTTATGTACGGGCATGCCCCAAGGGCATGCCCCGACTGCTAGTAGAAACAGACCGGCGAATATTAGAAGGCAGACAGTAGCTAAGAATTTAATTCGAACGTCATTCTGCAGCGATGTCCGCCACGGCCATTCCTCCGTGGTAATCGGGCAGCGGCGCTTCCATGACGCTGGGTCAGGGATCTACGTCAGCCAGCCTGTCGCCAGCCGAAGATTCATGCGGTCGAAGCGCGTCCGTCGAAGTCGTCGAAACCAACAAGCCCGGCACGTGCCCCTGTCGCAGCAATGCCATCCACTCGCTGCACCTCAGCGATGTCTGGGTGGCGGTGGTCAAGAACACGACGCTGTGCGTATTCTTGCTCGCCTACACCATGTCGTACGCCATGAGGCTGCTCATCACGCAAGACCTGCTGCTCACCAAGACGTGTCGATACCACCTCGGCCTGGATCCGGCCCTGTGCGCCAACTTCTCAAACTTCTCCGAGACCAAGAACGTCATCGAGAGGGTGGCCAACAACTACTGATCTCTTCATTCTACTGGTTCAGCTGACGCCTGCGGCCATGCTCTCCATCTTTCTGGGACCTTGGTGCGACAAGTAGAAGTGGAGCCTACTGCCGCTTCATCGGCTGACCTGACAGCTAAGGTGGTCCTGCCTAAAGCCCTAAAGCCCAGTAAACAGAAATTTATTTTCCCTCTTTCCAGCCTCTCTCTCTCCCTTATAATTATAATGCAATTAAATGCGGTGTTAGGCTGGTGGAGGTTAATAAAACCCGTTTGCTCTACTGACGTCTAACCCCTGGTTAGCTCAGTTGGTAGAGCGCTCCAGCCTGTAATGGAGAGGTCCCGGGTTCGATACCCGGACCAGGCGGATTTGTTTTTTTCGGCCGCTCACCAGTTGTTTAGCTGTGTTTGGAGATTTATGTTTGTCCTTTGTCCCTCTTGTTCCCCTTCTCAGGGATTATTTTCGTCTCTCTCCCTGTCTGCACGACGTCATTTTTGAGCGAAGGCGTCAGCCAATGACAACATCGCGTGCGTTCACGTGACGCCGTGATTGGCCGGTGCGCTTCCCTCTCTTCCAGCCTCCCTCTCCCTTCTCGCAAGGTACCACTTTTGGGCGAAGACCCCGGCAAGGAGCAATATTTGAACAACCAATCGCCTTACTTTTTACAGCGGAGCTGTTAACGGTAGGAGTGTCGCGAACCGGCCGAGGTTCGAGGTCGACCAGGTTCGACTTTTTCGAACTTCTTGTGAAAAGTTCGACAAAGATTTGACTCAGGTGCGACTGCTATGCGCATGCGCGACAGGCTGGCCAGTTTGCTTCGGATCGGATGGTGATGGCTAATGGATGAATTAAGGGCAGCACTGATTGGTTATTTCAGTTAATACAGTACAAAAAAATTAAGTTAACTTCTTCAGTGATTAGAATTAGTTTCTTTTATTGCAACTGTTCATAAAATTGAAATAACCCTTTGCATAAAAAAAGTTTCTCCAAACTTAGACATGTTTGTATCAAGGTCTGGCCACACTGGACACAAAGTCGAACCGGTCGAATCTGGTTAAAAGGTCGAAGGTTCGTTTTTTCCCCGCTAAATTTAGCAGGGAAAATGACGTCAAATGACTTAGTGTCAACTCACCTATGAACAAATTCAGTTTCTCCGCTAGATTTAGCTGAAAAATTGACGTAACGTGACTTCATCAGCTATCCAATTCCCCGCTAAATTTAGCGGGAAAACTGACGTCACGTGACCTCAACTGCAATTCAGTTTCCCTGCTAAATTTAGCGGGGAAAATGACGTCACATGACTTGGTGTCACGTCACCTATCAACAAATTCATTTTCTCAGCTTGATTTAGCAGGAAAATTGTCGTCACATACGGAGGAGGAGAAAGGAAAGGGGAGAGGAGGAGGAGGAGGGAAGAGAAGGAGCTTATTTGGACATCAAGGGAGCGTACGATAATGTGAACCAGGAAAAACTCTGGGGTCAGCTGAAGGAGTATAATTTAGATAAAAATTTGGTTAGGTTTCTTCAGCAGGTGTACACAGACAATAAGGTAGTGATAACATGGGAAGCAGAAACTACACAACCCGCAGCAATAAAAAGAGGACTCAGGCAGGGCTGTCCACTGTCACCTCTGCTCTTCATGATATATCTCAGTAAAATGGAAAAGAAATTAGAGCAGTGCAACTTAGGTTTTGATGTGAGTTATATGGAAGGAGGGAGAAATGTAGTACAGGTAATACCAGGACTGATGTATGCAGATGACATAGTACTCATGGCAGATAACCAGGATACATTACAGGAACTAGCTGGAATATGTGGAGAGGAAGGGGACACCTTGGGCATGAGTTTTAGTAGTGACAAGTCTGGAGTAATGGTGTTTAACGATGAAAAGAGGGAACCCCTGAGGATTCAAGACATTGTAATAGACCATGTAGGAAAATACAAATATCTGGGAGTCTGGCTCAATGAGGGAAGGAAATATCTAGAGGAACACGAGGAGAATATAATTAGAAAAGGGAAAAGAAATTCATCTATTATGAAGCTCAAGGCACTATGGAACTATAACAGATATGAAGTGGTCAGAGGTATATGGAAAGGAGTGATGGTACCAGGACTGTCTTTTGGCAATGCAGTACTGTGCATGAAATCTGAGGTTCAATCAGGATTAGAAATTCGACAAAGAAGCGTAGGCAGATTGGCGCTGGGAGCACATGGAAAAACACCAAATGAGGGAGTACAGGGGGACATGGGATGGTCGTCTTTTGAGAGCAGGGAGGCAATTAGTAAGTTGAAATTTGAACAAAGGTTGACCGAAATGGATGATACGCGGTGGGCACGGAAGGTATTCAAGTATTTATACATGAAAAGTTTAAACACAAAATGGACAAACCGAACCCGAAAGCTTACATTTAAATACCTACACACTGGTGATGGGGCTGAACAGACTACTTCAGTGAAAAAGGGGGTGAAAGAGGCAGAGAGGAAAATGTGGGAGGGGAGAATGCAGGAGAAATCAGCTTTAACAGTGTACAGGTCACGAAAGCAGGACATAAGAAAGGAAAAACTGTTTGACAATTCACTGGGAAGTGCTTTGCTGTTCGAGGCAAGAACGGGAGTTTTGAGGACGAGGACGTATAGGGCTAAATTTCAGGAGACAGACACATTATGTGCCGCCTGCCATAATGATAGCGAGACACTAGAGCACTTGGTTTTGAAGTGCACAGGGCTTCGCCCTGCTCTCCCTGAAGGGGTGACGGATTTGGCCGGGGCCCTGGGTTTTACTGGCGACGATGGAAGGACGGAAGAGAAAAGGATTACAGTGACAAAGAGACGATTAGAAGATTGGTGGAAATTATCTAGGGAAAATTAAATGATGGACAACTAACTAGCACAGCTGGGGACAGGCGGGACAGAGGAAAATTGGGACTCCCTCCCGCGTGGCTCCGGCCCAAAGTCTCAACCCTGTCTCCCAGTGGGTCCGGTGCTGGGGTAACGCCGACAAGGTTTGACCAGAGGAAAATTGGCGACTCCCTCGCCGGGGGAAGAGGCAGGGGGGTGATGTTTTTAGTTTTTTTGCCCGATCCCCCGAAGGTCATCCTGGTGATATCCCACACTGCCTGGTGATAGTTAGGGGGAGAAAAATTGGTCTTAAAAGGGCGGGAGGAATCATGTTTTTGTCTTTTTAGACTTAGGCTAGGTGGCGCAAGCTACCGCCCGTTACAAAGGGTATAGCCATTAACATCCATCCATCCATCCATCCAGCAGGAAGAGGAGGGAATATGAGGAGAAGAGGGTACGGAGAAGGAGGGGCACGCCCTCCCCTCCTCCTCCTCATGAGCTGCGCTCTAATTTCGCGTTACAAAGATTTGTAAACGTCTTAATTTTATTTATGGCCTTTAGTTCAGACATGCCCGAAATAGTATCTGACCCAGTTTGCTATCATCATCAGTCGAGCATGACTCAGCTAAATCTAACAGGTTCTGCCACGTGGGTTCTGCATAAAAGAAGTTAACGTAACCCGAACCCATTACGATAAAATATGCTCGGGCAGCACGTTTGGGCTGCTACTCTTTTATAAATTCCAGAACCAAAACGTCGCGCTCCTATCTATTGCCTATATATAGTCACTGGAAGGATTAGAACGACGGGGGAGGGAGGTGGTCCCGCCTTCAGCGCGAGCTTTCTACCCTTCAATAACGCTTCGATGTCTCGTGAACCTCAATAGCTTATACCGACGCAGCCTAAGTACGAGGGAAGGCAACGGGCGAGTACGTGCTAGTGGCCGGACATCCGAAAGAGGCGCCCTGCCGTTCTCATCTTGTCAGCGACTAGATACCATATCGGATGTTAGGCGAACGGACATCTCATTCGGAGATCTGTTTGACTATACTGGTGTTCTCAAACGGTCTTTCCGGCTGCCACCCCAGGTACGGTCACCGTCTGCCCATCTTCGTAGCGACAGTAGGCGGCATCCTGCAAGACCTCGGCACCATCTACACCGTGGTGGACATGGAAGCCCCGATGTACGCGAACGTGCTGTGCAGCCTTCCCAACGGCCTCAGCGGTGGCCTAGTGTGCGTCCTCATGGCCGTCTGCAGCAACGCCTCCCTGTCCACAAAGGGCAACACGCGAACGCTGCAGTTCCTCATCGTCGTCATGTCCGCCATGATCGGCATGGCCTGCGGCCAGTTCATGGCCGGACAGATCTTCAGGGCCGGCGGCTACCTTCCAGTCTTTATCGTGTCCGCCAGCATGCTTCTGGCTTGCCTGGTCTGGATAATGGCCATGCTCAAGAATCCCGTGGAATCGGAGAAAAGTGGCTGGCGGACCATGCTCAGGGACCTGTTGCATTTTCGCAACTTCATCAACGGCATCCTCGTCTGCGTGAGGAAGAGGCCCAACAAGGGCCGCGCCCAGATACTCCTCCTCATGTCCTCCATGTGCGTCATTCTGTTCGTGTCCGAGGGCACCCGCGGCATCAACTTCTTCTACGCGAAGAAGATGTACGACTGGGACGTGAGCAAGTACTCGGACATCAATTCGTGCTTCCTGCTCTTTCGGATGGTGAGCGTCTCGTTTTTTGTGATTGTTGCCAACCTCGCCCTGCGCCTGTCTGACTGTACCATAGCGCTCATCGGGATCTGCGGAGGCATCCTGCAGAGCATCGCTACGGGCGTGGCCAACAACGAAGTTGTGTTCTATGTGAGTAAGTAGCGAAGTACTCCTCATTGTAGCGAGACAGGGCCGGCACCTGCTAGACAACAAGGCCGCGATGCTTGAGTTTCTACGGCATCTACCGAAGGCCCGCAGCGCACAGCTGGATACGAGTGCTGCGCTAGTGTCTGTTCTGTGCCCCTCGCTGGCCTCCGGCAAGTGACGTAGAAATGTTAACACTCTGGCCTTGTTATGAGGTGTTGACAGGGCCCGCTCCAACGGAAGAATTTTTTGGATGGCACGCCTCAGGGTCGAAAAAACCACAATTAAAAAAATCAAATCGATTCAAATTGATTTGGATTAATCGATTTAAATTAACTTTATTTTATTTAAATCGAGTTTATTTGATACTAATCAGAATTATTTAATTCAAATAATTGTAGCTAAAATAAATATGTATCACTAGATGTATGTTCAGACAATATATGGCTCACTGACTGACCAATCTAACAGATTATAGAAAAACGCGGACGAAAGAACTGACCCCGTAAGTGTGACGTCACTGTTCCAAACAAACCGTTGCTAGGGGCGTTGTAATGGACGAACACATGGGACTGGATTCTGCTCCGAAAGAACGATCCGGTGAAAAATCGGACGTGGAATTTAAACATCTAAAAATATTAGATAAAGGAAGCCTAGATTTCACACTTATACTACGACAGAGGTTTGCCGAGAATGGGCTGTTTCTGTTTCGCCCAAAACGTCAATTGTTTGACTTTTTTTTTTTTTTAAGAATTAACGTGCGTAGGCAATTTGTTTTCTTCAGTTTTTTAATCCAGACGTGACAGGGAACAACTACCACAATTATTTTACAGAAGTCCAAACATTGTTGCACGGCCACATTAAGAGCATGTTTACGCTTTTATTTGCTCGCTATACGGCAGTACATGTCTTGTTTTTGTTTCTTTCGTGTTATATTCGCTTTCAATAAAACGCCACGTAACTGATGAGCGAACTGAAAGATAGAAAGCAAGCTCAACGTTCCGTTCAGAAGAGCACTACTTTTTGCCCATGTTCAGCCTGCCTAGCTACTATCTTTCTTGCCTGATGATTATTTGATTTAGATACAAAACATGCACATAGAACGCATAAAATGAGAGACACACTGTGACTAACAAAAAAAATATATATCGTGGAAATTATTTTTAAGGAAAGGTTTGATTGAAATCATCACAGCAAAACTGGTGCGATTTAAATCATCTTGAATTTTATTTTCCACCCTGGTACGTCTACTGTTGTTGCTTTTGTAATTATAATTCTGCACATTTTGTATCAGCTCGTGCCTCTTCGGGAGTGACTGCGCAAGAATCATTTCTCGAGAAAGAAATTTAGAGTTCAGTCCGATTGCAAGCAGGGGCCGACGCCATGTCTCAGCTCGTGCGGGCATGTGCGCGCCATTACAAGCCTGCCAAAGCGCTCACGCGCACGCTGCACATGCTTGCACCCACGGGGCACCAGTGAGGCGCCATGCTTGCAATTGTCTATAACTTAACTTCTTTTCTTTTTTTTGCTTGACAATTTTGGTCCAAGGCACCATGATGGGCAACCAGCAAGCTCTCAGCTTTCTGTGGGGTTTGTTAATCATGATTACACACTTATGCAACGTTGATGTGAGGAAAGCCAAGCGAGACAAAACAGCTGAAAGTATGTGGATTTCAGATCGGTTAGGAAACATGGAATAGCCGCAACCAATCAGCGACTCTCTTAAAGACCAGGATGAAAAAGCAGTTATGCTGTTTTTTTATTTTGTTGTTTGAGAGAACTGGATACAGTTTACAGTTCAATCGTGCGTGCGCCCGCTGAGCCGAAAGCATCCTTCGCAAGAACTTGCTCCAGCTCGGTGTCTCATGATGCAGTCGAGTTTCAGTGTACTGTAATTCGGTTACCTTCGAACCTTGATTTCGGGAGGATCACGCGATCACGCTGACGTTCCACGTGTCACGCGATTGCGTGCTATTTTTCCTCGACTGGCAATGAGTTGCAAGCACATATCTAACGGGTGAAAAGGGAAAAAGCCAGTCATAAGACGACAAAATGAAGCGACGATAAATCGAGTAATGTGACCGCTCGCTCTGCAACTTGTCATAGTCACCATCGACGAGCTCCGAGATTCATGTCTGTCCTCGTATTGTACGAAATATTCTCGTGATGTTGTTGGACAAGATAGGCTAATTGAGCCATTACTCGAGATCCAAATGCGTAATGAGCTGATGAGATCGCGCGATCAACCTTTTCTACAAAATAGTACGGTCGTCGAAATTTTATCTTCAAAGAGTATCAACAAGCTATACAGTTACATGTGCGTTGTAGCGGTAACGCGAAACGCTGACGGTTTTGTTCTCGGCGCAGGCTACGTCTTGGGAACGCTAGACGCCTCTGCACCCATCGGCATCAAGTCGCACGCTTCGAAACTTCTTGACCGGGACGAAACCAGTAAGGGAACCTCTTGTTCTCGGTACGCCTTCCTTACTGTGCACGAGCTTAGTTATTATCATTCAAAAAAAAAAAGAACTAGGACGTCTTTTATTGTTTTTCGATCGCTCTCCTTTGTTGATGTATTCGTGGTTGGCGCCTGACGCATTTTTTTAGTCTTCATGGCCACTCCTACCTATATCTTGCTTCTATGTGTTTGGTGGTGTAAAGTTACCGTGACAAAGGCAATGCTCGTCGTGGCAAGCAGATTTCCAGCGTGGCAACCACAGCCCTGGGGAAGTCCAGTTCCCGTTGTTGTTACGCGTAAAACCCCTCGATAAACTTCACCAAAGGGCTTTGGATATGCTCGCACGTGACGTCTTCGCGCCGTGCTGGTGGTTGTTTACACTTGTTCTTAACTAAATCGAGAAAAGAGCGCAACGAACACAGAGACGTGTAGAAGAAGTGGACGGGACGAGCGCTGACTGTCAACCATAATAGTTCATTGAAGAAATACACAAAAACCAGCCACAGCAATCACCATCAAAAATTATAAAATCAAAACACTTACAAACAACAAGATCAAGGCCTCAAGGTGGCACGCTGGAATGACGAGCTAAAAGACACGGGAGTAGCACAAGAACCTACGGTCACTGAAAACTACGAAACTCGATTTCTTTAAAATGCAGTTAAACGGACATCTGGCTGACGCAGCTATCTGTACCTGTTTTGATTATTTCAATGGCCTCGAGCGATTCGCGTGCAGTTTTATCATTCCCCCTGCCAACGATTTGAATGTTATTAAAGTTAGTGCGGCAATGACAATCCGCCACGTGTAAAGGTAAGTGCCCCCCTGATGTTGATTTTAACGACAAATCATGCTCTCTCGTTCGTTCATTGATACACCTCCATCTGCCCTATATACACTTTTCCACGGGACAGTGGAATCTTATAAATTACCCCTACTGCGCATATTTTTTAAAATCATTTCTCAACTTGGTGAGTTCCAGGCCATTGCACAGCTTTAGCGCTTCACTCTCAACTTTTGTGAAATTAAAAAAAGTTAACTTGAATTTCTTTTTTTTTTTTTGTATCGCGACATTTGATTTGAGATTTCGAGTGTCCTTTAAGAACACCACAAACCCACCTTTCTTTTTTGGCCTGAAGCAGGGCAAGGTCACTGTTTTGGAAAAAAAGACTGAACATCGTTCAGCCTTCTCCCCAGACACACTTGTTTGACGTACTTCGTAACAGGCAGTCTACTCCTTCCAAGAGGCATCTGTCCCTTCCTCCCGCCTTTGTCCTATCCGACACGCTTCGAAGCGTAGACTTTGCCCTGCTTCAGGCGGACAAGGAAGGTGGGTTTGTGGTACGCTCCCAAAGGGCATTCTGGATATCAGGTCAGGTGCCGCGATACAAAAGAACTTCACTATCACTCCCCTTAAACCCACAAAAATCAAGAGTGAAGCTCTAAAGCTGTGCAATGACGTGGAGCTCACCAAGTTGAGAAATTATTTTTTGAAAAAATGCAAGAAGGGCTCCGGGCCCTTCTTTCATTTCTTTAAATAGGGGCACCTAAATGTCTTCTTTTTCTTTTTTTTTTGTGAAGATTCACAAAGTGGGCTTACTCTTCCGTGCTATAGTCACTAAAAAGGAATCGTGGCAGTGTCATGTTAGCACTTTCTTACAGAGGCACCTGCGTGGTCTTGAGCTCAATGACCCCTTTCTGGTTAGCAATTCAATGTCGGTTGTGGATATCCTCAGTGAAGATTCACAAGTGACAGAGTGCGCGTTCTCTATTGACATAGAGGACCTTTTTTACTCGGTTCCTCAGGGAGGGGGAGGGGGGTTGGTGGTAGCTGTGCGTGAGTGCATTGAACAAAATGGGGCGGTTAGTTTTCAGAATGCTTGTGATGTGGAGGTGGATGATTTTATTGATACCTTCAATTTCTCTTTGCGGTCTACCTTTGTTTTGTTTGAAGGCAATTAGTACGTGCAGAAGGAAGGAAGGTGTCTACATTGGCTCCAGCTTTGCCCCTGTCCTTTGTGACATTTACTTAGCCAAGTGTGACCAAGCCCTTCTGTCAGATATTTACGTGTTGCCTGTGTTTAAGGTTTTTAGGTACCTGGACCTGGACTACAACTTAGTGATTTTGAATGTCACTGTTGGTCGTGACTATTGGTGATGTCGTATAGGATGTTTAGAATTTGTTTCACAAGAATTGTGACGATCTGAAGTGAACGCATGAGCGCCAAAGATGGCCAGTTCCTGCATTTTTTTAGATCTACGTTTACAATTCAGAAAGGGTCACATTTGCTGGTCCTACAATCCGCGGACTAAAAAGTGACTACTGAGTTACGACTCCGCTCACTCAAAACTTAGTGAAGAGGAGCATCCCGTCGTCTTGCCTCCGTGCAGCTTTTGACAAGTCGTGTCGTCATGTGATACATGACAGCTTTAGTCGACAAGTGCAAAGACTTGTGACCGCGGGCTTCCCCAGGTCGGTTTTCTTAGTGTTCCAGAGAGGTTGCTAAAGAAGCTTAAGAGTGGGGTCTAACCCGAGAAGAATAAGTCAAGTACCAGGCCGCAGGTTCTTCCGTACATGCACAGGGTTTCTCACAACTTAAAAAAAAAATGTAGCCGAACGGTATGATGTTCCGACCGTGTTCTCGACTTTCCGCAAGTTGGGAAAACGCTGGGCGGCACATCGCTCCGTCGCTGCTTTATATAAAACTGCCGTCAGTGAAGCCACACAGCGTTTCTTCGGAAGTACTTTGCCAGCAATGTTGCTCAACAATCCTCGTCAGTTTTGGAATGTTGTGAACCCCTGCGAGAAACCTGGTGTAAGGCTCACCAACTCGGACGGGGAGGAGATACCAGAGAGGGGTGTGCATCCGCGCTAAATGAAATGTTCGTCGACTCCTTTTCCAGCTCGAACATTCTTGACTGCCCTGACTTGCTCCCATCAAACTTTTGTACTATGGATTCCATTACTATAGAATGTGGCGGCATTGTCAAAATAATTGATGGCCTTAAACTATCCTCATCACCTGGCACTGACAATATAAACTCAAAATTTAAAAAAAAAAATGTACTTTTCCGTTATTCTAACTAAGCTTTTCCAGCAATCCCTCAATCTTGGTACTCTTCCCGAGGACTGGAAGGTAGGGAAGGTGATTCCGATCCATAAAAGTGGCGATAAATCTAGCCTTAGTAATTATCGTCCGATTTCATTAACGAGCATCCCCTGCAAACTTCTGGAACACGTAATTTACTCTCATATTGTTGCTTTCCTTAATTCTAATTCTTTTTTTACCCCTGCTCAACATGGATTTAGGAAACTATTCTCGTGCGAATCTCAATTGTTAACACTTACTCACAATCTTCATGTCGCTCTTGATCGTTCTTCCGCGTTAGATTGTGTATTTTTAGACTTCTCAAAAGCATTCGACAAAGTTTCACACAGGCTTCTTCTTCATAAACTCACTGTCCTTAACATAGAACCCCATGTTTTTGCTTGGATTGATTCTTTTTTAACTAACCGCTTACAATTTGTCCATGTTAACGGCTGTAAGTCAGTTCATTCACCAGTAAGTTCAGGCGTACCCCAAGGTTCCGTACTAGGTCCTCTTTTATTTCTTATTTATATTAATGATTTACCTACTCGTGTTTCTTCATCCATTGGCTTATTTGTAGATGACTGTGTCATCTACAGGGAAATAACCAATGATTCTGATATTCATTCTCTTCAGTCAGATCTTGACAGCATATCCCGGTGGTGTGACACATGGAATATCAAACTTAACATTAACAAATGCAAATCCATGAGAGTATCACATTAAATTAACACACGCCATTCTTACAATATTAGCGGCGTTGTCCTTGATTCTGTATTATCATATAAATATCTCGGTGTGCATATAACAAATAACCTTTCCTGGGATACTCACATTCAATACGTAATCAATAATGCAAACCGCATGTTAGGCTATCTTAAAAGAAACTTCTCTCTTGCTTCCACCTCTTTAAAACTACTTCTTCATAAGTCTTTGGTCCGAAGTAAACTTGAATACGCCGCAGCTATATGGGACCCTGGTATAACACTTGCATCATCACTTGAAGCCATTCAAAACCGTTCTGCTCGATTCATACTACATAACTATCACCGAGCATCCAGCGTATCAGCAATGAAATTCAATCTCTGCTTACCTGACCTCTCTCTTCGCAGGAACGTGTCACGCTTGTGCTTATTTCACAAGATCCATTATCTTAACACGTCAATGCGCCAGCTTTTGTTATACAACCATCTTATATCTCATCGCGCGTCGACCATCGATATAAAGTTGGCATTGCTCACTGTCACACATCACGTGTTTTTTCAGTCTTTTTTGCCCAAAACGTCACTGGACTGGAATCGCCTTCCCGCAGCTGTAGTCGAGATTGCCGAGAGCTCCGATTTTCGAATTGCTGTTTACAATTATTTTTTGTATCCTCTATAACTCCCTTGTTAAGTGAATTTGTTTGTGTGTGTATTGTTTCAAATTATATTTTTTGTCCTGTTTAACTCACTAGTTAGGTATATTTGCTTTGTTTGTATATTGTTGCTATGCCCACCCCCCTTCTGTAATGCCTTCGGTCCCTGAAGGGATATCAATAAATTAATAAAATAAATAAATAATATGCCAGCGCCTTAACAAAAATAGTCAAAACAAAGGCGGATGTGTCATAAATCATCGGACGAAATATGTGCAATGCGCAGTAGGGTATAATTTATAAGATCCCACTGTCTCGTGGAAAAGTGTATAACGGGCAGATGGACGTGTATCAATGAACGAACGAGAGAGCATGATTTGTCGTTAAAATCAACATCAGGGGGCACTTACCTTTACACGTGGCGGATTGTCATTGCCGCACTAACTTCAATAACATTCAAATCGTTTTCAGGAGGAATGATAAGACTGCACGCGAATTGCTCGAGGCCTTTGAAATAGTCAAAGCAGGTACAGATAGCTGCGTCAGCCAGATGTCCGTTTAACTGCATTTTAAAGAAATCGAGTTTCGTAGTTTTCAGTGACCGTAGGTTCTTGTGCTACTCCCGTGTCTTTTAGCTCGTCATTCCAGCGTGCCACCTTGAGGCCTTGATCTTGTTCCGTGTAAGTGTTTTGATTTTATAATTTTTGATGGTGATTGCTGTGGCTGGTTTTTTGTGTATTTCTTCAATGAACTATTATGGTTGACAGTCAGCGCTCGTCCCGTCCACTTCTTCTACACGTCTCTGTGTTCGTTGCGCTCTTTTCTCGATTTAGTCATGAACCAGCTCGCCTGCATCGCCACCTTCATGCACTTGTTCTTGCCGTGAAAAACAAATTCGATGCTGCGAAGGGTGTGCGCCCAGCAGCAAGCCCACCACAATGGCAGCTGATCTGACTTCAGTGCAAGCGATGTATATGTGTGCAAGCGATGTATATATGTAAGTACACATTCGTCTCACCATGTGTAAAACGCATCTGTAAAAAAAAAAAAAAAAAAAAAACGCTATCAGGCGCGAGCTCTGCGCGTCGAGGATACTTTGCTGCGCGCCGTTTTACGGGCCTTCCAGGGATCAAAACGTTCGAGCTCAGGTTTCGTTGATGAAATTCCGCGTATAGAAACGAACGGGCTGCACAAAATGTGGCCAATGAAGTGACTTGTGAGGCAGGCATGCTTACGGCCCGGCGCGGTGTTGGCGCTCGGTCACAGCCCAGGTGTTCTCCGTGTGGATCGCCATGGAGGCCCTGACGCCGATCGTGGGCTACGTGTTCGGCTCCCAGGTCTACAACGCCTGCATCAGCTTCTACCCGGGCCTACCCTACTTCATCTACGTCCTCTTCGAACTCTACCCGTTCTTCTCCGTCGTGTAAGCGTCCCGACTGTCTGCGGTGGTGTTCGGGGTGTTGGTGTTGGTCGTGGTCTTTTGATACGCCTATAGCCCAACATGCTCCATCAATTCACAATTTGTCAAGGAGTTCTAATAGTGGAACGTAAGTTTCGTAGTTCAGGTCTAGTCTGAACCAGAGTTTCGTGAAAACTGGAAGGTACGTCAAACAAGCGGGGTCAGACTGTGCACGCTCACATCGTCCGTGATGGTAATAAACAGGCGTGAAAGAAACAGTTAGTGTGAACAAGCATTCGCCGGTTCACACTGACTTTTCCATATATTAGAAGAATGTCATCAAAACTAGTCGTGTGCTGGAAATGGCTCATTCTAGTCTTACATCAAGGCGAAAAAGTTTGACCCTCTTCAATACCACATCTGACTAAAAGTGCCGATGTCACGTTCGCGCTAACTGAACCGCACAGTCTACACGTGCATACGCCACATTGGTATTTAACGTGCTTGTCTTACTGTCCGAGTTTCTGAGGTGTTTGACCTGAAAAGTTTCACTTTATGCCGATTTTCACGTGGCTCAGTCTGGAAACTCGCCTTCCGCTTTTCTTCTGATGGGCTTTTCCGCACACGCTTGCTAAGTCCTCATGCTTACTGCATCGATATCCGAAGAGGGCAAATTAACCAGGACGGACAGAGACCACAACTTACAGCGTACGAATTCACCAGTAAATCCCCAGGTGAACTGGATTGATATGATTTAGAACCATACATGCTTATAGAAGAAAACTGCGTGCAGCACAACACTAAAAAAATTCGTGTAACGCTGTCCCCATTTTTTATTTTTTTTCTTTTTAGTTTTAGTACTTCGAAGTCTCGAGCCACGTCGAAGCTTTCACAGAAAGTAACAATAGATGCGCGCCCATCTCCGCAGGTACTGTTGGTTCGTGTACAGGGAGCAAAGCTGTCCCTGTTTGACGTGCCCCAAGGATGCAGAAATCAAGACGACGGTTGGCGAAGACTGGACGTACAACCACTACACCAACACCGACGTGTCCTCCACTGACTTGGAGAAATAGCATGCCTCTTTTGCCCTCGCCACCTCTGAGACCGAGGTGCGCGTACGTACATCGATGACGTACGTGACCCTCGTGTCCACGACCTCGCCCCTGCAACATCTATACTCGGGCGTTCTTCAATACGAACACGAGTGCTTGTCCCTGAACACGGGTGACTGTGCACTTTGACCAGGAGCAGCCGAAAGTTGCGCGAAAGGAAACAAATAATAATACTTGCTGCATCGTGGACTCCTTGGGATTGTGCTTGTTACTGTAGTTAGTGACAGGGCTAGAAGAACGGCAGGGAGCTCCTTCGGTCGTCCCGCTTCCAGCGCGAGCTCGTTGCCTTCGATAATGTTTCGGTGTCTCGTGAACCTCGAGCGTGCACGCGCAGACAAAGCACGGCGGAAGGCAATGGGAGCGTGCGGGAGGCCAGGCATTCGAAAAGGACGCCCTGCCGTTCTCACCCTGTCAGTTACTTTAGCAACACTTGATGTGATTTTTTTTTCTTTTTTGTATGAACATTTATTGCGAATTAAAGTCGCGCTTGACGCTCTGAGAAACACGGAAAGACGCCACAACTAGCGCCTATAAAACGGAATGCTTGCCCAAGAAAAAGGCTCGGTTATAAGTAGGGTTCCGCGTTTTCGGTTTCTATTTTTTCAAAATTCGGCGTACTTTTTTCGGTGTTTATTTTAAAATTCAATTTTCGGTTTTTTTCGGCGTATATTTATGCCCACAAAAGTTTATCGGCTTTTTTCGGTGAATATAAAATAAACACCAACGGACACCGGATCAGATGATCCTTGTAGCTCTGATATTTGTGATCACTCAAAGAATAACGGCACAGATACATTGAAAAAGAAATGGACACTTCATTTGGCAAATGTGTGCAACTGTAAAAGAAATCAAGAAAAAAACACAGAAGTACAAACAAGTCAGATATGAAGCCTATGCCCAAAAAACATGGAACTTCACCTTCTGTATATCAGGATTACGTGATCTTATTATAGTACACACACATGTACTTTCCCAGGTTCTCCTCGTTGATCCGCACTCTTTCTTTCCTGTTAATATGACCCTGAGCTTCGAGAATGCCCTCTCAACGCTAACACTGGACACTGGCAGGCTGAGGAGATGAAGCGCTGCCTGAGCCAAAATCGGCCAATCAACCAATTGTGACCGCCAAAAGAGACACGGTGCGACGTTTTGAAGCACAACACAACATGCAGAGCTTGCATCAAGTCAGTCTTCCTTACAACGAGTTTGAAAACACGCTCGTACATGGCGAAGTCATGGGGCATTTCGGACTTCACGTTCCGATCGATGATGCGCACATTAAACCAAAACGTCGTGATGGCATCCGTGTATCCCATACATTCGGACACGTTTCGATAGACACTGTCGTTCCACTTTTTCGCCACGGCTCTGCGGTACGACTGGAAGGTCAAAGTGACCTTTTCCGGTTAAAACTGAATTTTAGAAAATGGATTCGACGTACTTTTATCGGTTTTTATCGGTTTAAATCGAAAATGCCGAACCTAAAAACTGACCTTTTTCGGTTAAAACCGAATTTCCGAAAATGAATTCGGCGTACTTTTATCGGTTTTTATCGGTTTAAACCGAAAACTCCGAACCCTAGTTATAAGTTACAATGCATATCTCTGCCCAATAAACGTTATTATCTACAAAAATGATGTTAATTCTATGTCATAGATAGGATTTCGTGTTTTCGGAGTTTATTTCTGGTGGAATTCGGAGGGGTTTTCTCGGAGTTTATTTTTGCTGGAAATTCGGAGGTTTATCTGAGTTTTGTTTTTGTGAGATTCCCAATTCTTTGAGAGATTCGAAGTTTATTTTACTGCGTACTTATATCTTTAAAAAAAAAATAAAGAATATTTATTGGTGAATCCTTAGGGAATGCGTTAGCATGACCCTTGGGAAACGCCACATATAACTCGCTCGTATAACCAATCATTCGCTCGTATAACAGATTATTCGCTTCGTATAACGAATTATTCGCTCGCACAACGAATTATTACAACATAGACCGGTGAGCCGTGCTTCGAGCGTGTTCGTTCCTGGCAAAACCGCTTCTAATAACAGACAGAAAATTCGTGTTTACCGAGAATCAGATAATGTGAGCATGAGCTGCGTAGTGTCCCTGTCAAGTCGCGGCGTTTACTAATGTTGCACGCAAGATTACATTGTCTTTTGTCAAGTGTATATTGATGTTACGTCCGACACCGTGTGTACACGTGCCGCTAAACTGACCATGTGGCGGCCGAGGATAGCCGGAGATTGAGCATAAAATTGGACCCGTTAGAATGCGTCATCCCGTGTTTTTCCGCAGTTCCTGCTGGTGGAAGCGATAAGAAAAGAATTATTCGAGTGTCAAATACACGAGAGAAACAAACAGGCGATAAGTCGTGCAAGTAAGGAAGATCTCTGTATCGTTGGCCGTATCGGTAAAAGCCGCGTTTCCGTAGAGACGAGTCAGGCGAAAACTGCAGCTTCTTATCGGTCCCGATACTCGAATCTGCGCTAGTCCGGTAGCTAGCAGTGCTCCCTTTGTCGTCGCCGAACGTGGACGCTCCCCTTCAGCTGGGGCTAACATGCCTTGAGCTGCATTCGCGGTTCACGTCGACGCCTACAGAAAATCCACGTCCAAAAGCATCAAGATGAACTCCACAAAGCCCATCTCCAAAGATCCCGTAGCCCTCGGAACTCTACTGGAAGAAAGTAACGCAGTCGTCGTACCAGCAGAGGACGGTGCCATCTCCTGGCGGGAGCGATGGATCCCGTTCTTCAAGAGCCTCAGCTTGGAATTCATCTTGTTTTTCTACACGACCACTTTCGCCATGCGTTTCGTGGTGACTCAGCAACTGTTCATCGCCAAGTCCTGTCTCTCCAGCTACCCGGATGACGTGTGTGACAGTCTCGACCTTCAAAACGCCACCGTGCGAGACAACGTAACCAAGATCGCAAACGTCCACAACTTACTTCTCGTGCTTTCCGAGTTCGTGCCGGCTTCCATCGTCTCCGTGTTCCTAAGCTCGTGGTATGACAAGCATGGCAATCGAATACCCCTACTGTTCAACTTGGCCGGAGCCGCCATCCTGGACAGCGGGACCATCTTGACGGTGGTCTTCTTCAAGACTCCCATGTATGTGAACGTACTCTTGGGGCTCGTCTGTGGCATGACCGGAGGCATGGTCTGCATGACGGCCATCGTGGAGAGCAACGCATCGAGGTCACTCGAGGGAAGACATGAGGGCTGTGAAGTTTCTTTTCGTCATGAGTGCACTCCTGGTGGGTGTGCAGACAGGCCAGCTGCTTTCTGGCGAACTCTACAGTGCTGGAGGTTACCTGCCCGTGTACTGCGTGTCCGTGGGACTGGTCGTCTTCAGTCTAGGCATGGTGGTGGTGTTCAACGTGGGCACTTCCGACTCGTCAGCAGGATGGAGAGGCATGCTGAAGGACCTCAGAGTTGGCAACTTCAAGGAGGGCTTCGACGCTGCTTTTGGATGGAGGCCGCACGGTCTGAGACATCGGCTCTGTCTCCTGGCCTTGTCACTAGGAGTCATCTTGTTTAATGCTGAAAGTTGGTACCTTTCCTTCCGTCTTTCTTTATAATCAGCGGTCATAATGCGAAATTGGGAAGGGAGACACTAATGCAACGACGTGGTTGTCGCCACATAGCACAACAATTAGACGGCATTTTCACGTGTCGGTCCGACGTAGTATGCTTGGCTAGACTTGCTTATCCTGTGAAAGACAAGGTGGGCGATGTTAAATAAAATAACGCGTAAGTTTCGGCAAGTCCGTGGTCAGCACGAGCTGAGCAGGCTAGGTAAAAAAAATGACTGCCAAAATGACGTCCGAGTGCGATTTCTCATTGCTGCTCAGTCGCTGTGGACGTCATACGCAGGGCTAGCGACGTCGTTATCAAAAACGTTCCGACTTGTTTCGCCCTCCAAACAATCTTCCACTATAGTGTGCCCCAGTGGTCTTGTACTGCTGTCAGTTTTTGTAGTGCCGACATAGGAGCAGCTGCTTACAAATTGGCGATACCGCGCGCCATAAATACAAGGCCTAGAGATATGCAGTAGATAGGACGAGCGCCTCGTCCCGTCTGCTGCATATATCTGTCCTTGTTTACTGCGCGCTGTATCATCAATTTGTAAGCATGAACCAATTCGCCCGCACCGCCACTTTCATGGGAACAATAGACCCTTTCCGGAGTTGAGTCTGGACACTTTGATCACTATCATCTGAAATATGGCATATGTGCTATACTAATGGCGGCCTTCTGTTTACTGATGAAGGAAGAAGTTGAAGATGCTCCTAAGCAGATGATTCGAGCCTACACATTCTAGACATTAGCGCGACGTGAAGCAGGAATTGGATGCAAGAGCTGCGTAAGCGTTCATTTCTAACTCGGGCCCAGTCAATCTGTTAATAGCACACATTCGGCTTCAAAGCCCCATTGATGTATAGAACTTTATCAAGGCGTCTATGTGGGTTGGCGCTTCGTGCTGACCGGTTGCATCTTTTTCGCCATCGACACTGAAAGTAGATTAAAAAGAACTGTACAGTGAAGCGCACATTCTCGTTTACAGTTGAACAGTTGACTTGCGGAAGTGACGGTGCCCCATAAAATACTGCAGACCGCAGGTTCATTGCCGCCATTAGTACGGTAAAAAAAGTTAAACGCGAATGCTGAGCGCGTGCTGACGGCGAGCTTCCACAGTTCTTTTGCAACGCGCATTCCGCACCATCAAGAGTGCCGGTCTTAGCAGCCTATTGATGTGAGCTCGTTCTGAGCATGCGCTCTAAACAGCACCCACAAATATGGCGTCCAGTGAATACTCCCTATAGACCGATCTCACCAGCCAGTTTGACTACGCCACCGCTGCCGCAATGCATCGAGGGAGCTTTAGTCTGTCTGCACGTGCGACAACCTCGCTGGAGCTCTGCGCGTGTGGAGCATGAGGCAGCACAAGCCGTCTTGTGCACTGCTGCTTGCCTCCTGCGAACTAAAGTTATGGCGGCGTCACGCATGCGCCGAGCGCTTGGTGAGATCGGTCTATTGCACTTCCAACGTATATATCGACTTCTAAACTAAGATATTGAGGTGGGCTAGTTGGATATGCATGATTGTCCTTTGTCTAACCTTTGCGCTATTTAATTTTTATATCGACTTCTAAATCCAGACGTGCTTATCTATCATTTCACAATCGTGCGCTATCGGTGTATCACTGAGTCCAGCTTATCGCATCTTCGTCGTTGCATAATTTGCAGTGCTGGCTTGGTTATCGCATTGGGAACTCCTAAAACCTTACAGTGGACTGCCTCATATATGTCTGGAAACGGTATATCACTCTCTGTGTTGCACAATTGGGTGTCGCGTTCGGAAAAGCGCAAGTGGCGTTGAATATGTATTGTAATTCTACAAGGAATGTCGTGATCGCTCTTCTTAATGAGCAGGCTAAACACAGCTCAAGAGGCGGACATAGAATCTTTATCTTGTCTCCGAAGGTTATATTTTTAATAGAGGGTCGGATTTAAACTAAGCCCTTCTTAGAAACATGGCGGACAGACTGAGCGCCAACACGACACGCGTCAGATCGCCAATCGACAAGCGTGTCGCCGAGTTCCAGAGTCCCGTGCACTCGATGCCGAACCTGGAGAAGGACTCGCGGATCGTGGTCACCACGAACTGTCGGGCGCTCTTTTCCTTGACGCAGTGGGTCCCTTTCAGTGCCCCGACAGCACAGTCACGAAACACCCTGAGCTCCTCACAGATGTCCGTCTTGGCGTGAGCATCTCGCGTCCGAATGATGCTGTAACCTTCCTTCTGGCACTGCAGTACCTTCTGTCGTAGCTGTTCGAAACGGCAAACTCTGTTCGGGATCTCCTCGTCGTCCTCGGACTGTGCATCTCTTCTAAGAGGCGGAGCGTCCTGGTACACCCCGGCGTCTTTCCTGTCGTTGCTGCACGCAGAGCTGAACTCTTTGAGCACCGTGTGCGAAAATCGGAGCAGCCGATCCATCAGCTCCTGATTCGCCTGGCAGTTGTCGCTCTGGAAGATGGGCCTCACGCACGCCTTGTACTCCTTGACGGCGCGACAGGCCCTGTCGCCCTCCATGTAGACGTTGATGGAACTCACGGTGGTCTGGAAAGTGGAGCCGCACTTCATGTGCTGGTTGATCATCGCCCGGCCGTCGCAGCCGCCTGAGCCGGCGTACTCCTGCTTGCTCATGGAGCAGCTCCAGTTGTAGTCGTTGACGTTGGCCCGTAGCCGCTGTCGCTCCCGCTGCTCGAGCTCGGGGACCCGGTTGCAGTGCGTTCGGTTCAGGGCCCGGCCCACGCAGGTTGTGTACTGTCGGAGTCGCTTGCATGACTGGCCGTGGTCGCCCTGCGTGCAAGACAATGCCCATGCACGGTTACGACCCCCTTCAAGATGTGAGGAGACTGAGGATTGCATGTGGGCTTGCGCGCTTCACATCAGACAAATTAGAAGCTTCTATACTGACAATCAAGAGCTGGGTGAGATAAGCGGTGTCTCAGAAGGATGGATGGATGAATGCTAACGGCTGTACCCTTTATATCGGGCGGTAGCTTGCGCCACTTAGCCTAGAAGTTAAGAACCAAAGGTATGATTTCTTTCCTTCGCCAATTTGCTTACCCTCTGCAATTTCGTAACTATCACCAGGCGGTGTAGGATATCACCAGGATGACCTTCGGGAGATCGGGAAAAAACAAAAACTAAACACTTCACCTTTTCCTCCGGCGAGGGAGTCGCCACTTTTCCTCTGGTCAAACCTAGTCGGCGTTACCCCGGCACTGGGCCCACTGGGAGACAGGGTGGAGACTTTGGGCCGAAGCCACGCGGGAGGGAGTCCCAATTTTTCTCTGTCCCGCCTGTCCCCAGCTGTGTCAGTTAGTTGTACGTCATTCAATTCTCCCTAGATAATTTCCACCAGTCTTCCAATCTCCTCTTTGTTATTAAAATGCACTTATCATCCATTCTTCCATTCTCGTCTGCAAACCCCAGCGCTCCGGCTAAATCCGTCGCCCCTCCGGGAGGGCGGGAGCAAGCCCTGTGCACCTCAACACCACATGTTCTATTGTCTCGTCTTCCCCTTGGCATACGGCACACCGCGTATCCATTTCCTCATACTTTGTCCTATATGTCCTAGTCCTCAATACTCCTGTTCTAGCCTCGAAAACAACGAGCTCCCCCGTGAATTATCATACCAATGTTCCTTCCTTATTTCCTGTTTTCGTCCCCTGTACATAGTTAAAGCTGACTTTCCCTGCATTCTTTCCTCCCACATCTTTCTCTCGGCTTCTTTTACTTCCTTTTTCACAGAGGTCAGTCTGTTCTGCCCCCGCACTTGACTGTTGGTATTTGAATTTTAGTTTTCGGATTCAGTTTGTCCATTTAGTGTTCAGACTTTTCATGTACAGATGCTTATATGCCTTTCTCCTGCACTCCTTTACTTGGTGTATCCCGCATGTACCAGCACAAGGTTTTCCTCCCCCTTGTTCACAGTCAACTTTCTACTGCCGTGTCCATCACCTTTTTCATCCCCCGCCTGGGAGGGCTGCAACCCTTACTTTCCCGCCTCCCCCGACCCTGTTGGGGATCCCCGCTGTGCACCTAGACACACCAGAGCTCCCTACCACCAACAGTCTCTGCCCCGTTCCTTTTTATTTTTCCTGCATCGCAGGTTTGGTGGCTTTCGGAGTAGGGGGCTGCCGTTGCAGCACCGTACTGTACAACGGCCTCGCTGCATTGACGCCACACTAATGTCTCTGTCCTCTGCCCTCTCGCTCTCTACAACCGGCATGCTGCGTCAACTGCTCCTCCCTCCGCCCCCTATCTCCTCAACTTCCTCGATAGCTCACGTTCCACCCTTTCTAGCTCCTTTTCCACTGCCTCTCGCCCTTCCTTCTCCATTGTCTAACCTCACCTCCAGTTGCCATTCCATTGCTTCGATGTTTATCTTTGTTGGACCTTTGCGTCGCCTTCTCCTCCTCCAGCTGACCTTGCCAGGCCTCCTCTAGCAGCTCTCGCTTCTTTCTCTCTTCGTTCAATTCCGTCTCATATCCTTTAATTCCTCGAACATAACCACCCAGTCTCTTTCTATCCTCTCAAAACCTACCTCAAGATTTTCGAGTTCGGCCCGCTTCTTCCGTTCCTGTCTGAGTTCATCGTTCAGCTCCTTGACCTGCGTCTCGAGCCACTTTCTCCCTCTACTCCTTGAACTCACCCTTAAGCTCCTCAAACTTAGCCGTCGATTCTCCTTCTACCCTCGTAAAACCGACTTCAAGATTCTCACAGAGACGGCAAGTGAAGCTACCCTCCACCGCGTCAGCTAAGCTCTCGAAGTCGGTCTCCTCTTCCCCATAGTAGAAGGAACGTGTGGCGTGCACTGTTGCCACCTGGTTTCATAATGATGACGATGATGACGGTGTTGAGCCGTTCTGCTGAATCCATTTTTCGCTTAAAGAGATTTTCCGGTAATATTTTGTCTTTCCAGAAAACAATTAAATTATATTGTCATTGCTTTTAGGAATATCATCCGCACAATATCCGAATTTTTAATCCTCCGCCGCACAAGTAATTCAATTTTAAACAGAGCCCAACTGCTCAGATTGCACCTGCAAAACACACAGCGTTTTCGTTGGCAACAGCGGAAGCTCTGACGTAACATCAGGCAAAGAGAGCCACCTCAGCTTTTGACTGCTGTCTCAGTAAAATAACTTCGTTCTAAGAAAGACAAGATTTAGCGGTATTGAGGGAAGCTCAATTCTTCGACGATGATCTTTGTACGCACCATCAACCATGTTGATCAAAACCGGGAATAAGTCAACGCCCGCGACTCTGACGTTACCATGCCTGATGTGACGTCACGACACGACCAGCCATGCATACTTGCGAAATTTGGCGTGAAGTTTCGTATTGATGTTCATAATTGATTTAACGAATATTGGGGCGTCTTTTAATGAAATAAATATCACATATGACTATATTTAGGCCCTCTCTAACGTGACCAGCGCAAAAACTTAGTAACTTCCGGATATCACCGGACAATCCCTGTAATGCTGAAGCAATTTTGAGTTAAATTTGCTATGGACTACAGCCCCATACACCAAGTTTAAATTCACGAGCGCTCTCCAGACTGGAGCATCCTCCCGCGCACCACAACTTCAAGTTTTTTTGCTCTTTTTTTTTTAAGCTTGAAGTGTTTTTTAACGCTACCCTCCAATCCCAAAATTGTGTCCGTCCGTTCGTCTATCTGTGAATTTTCGGTTAAATATGTCGGGGAAGAGTTACGTCACGTGAGCTATACACCTATTCAGTTACCCGCTAAATTTATCGGGAAAATTCACGTCTTGCGACCTGGACACCGATCCAGTTTCCCCGCTAAATGTAGCCGGGAAAATCGACGTCATATGACCTAACGTCACGTGACTCATACAGCCATTCAGTTTCCCTGCCAAATTTAGCGGGAAAACACTGACGAATTCACAGCATTTCATGCGCTATCTAGGACTTTGAAGGTAAAGGTCCATGCCAAAATTAAGTGCTAAAATTACGACAAGGAACGATGTTACCCGCTGGAAGGAAACAAAATTCATCATTCTGGCTTACGAAAGGTCGTCATTCTGTGTCCACAAAGAGGCGATATCATCCACGACATTTCAAGAAATCAATTTTAAAATGGCCGCTATTCACAGATGACCGTTAACTCTGGAGCACGTTGAGGAGAGAAAAAATACGTCGGTGGTCTCTTTCCTTCTCAAGCGTTTGCGGTCTTTCTAACAGCTTGACCGGTTCACCTTGGTATAGAGGCGCATGATCTCGTCCAAATGCTGCTCGCAGACGGCCCTTAGGTCCATGTAGACGTCATCTCGGCACCGCCTGGGCTCCTGCTGGCGGAGCATTCTCTCGGGCTTGGGCTCCCGGGCATCGTAGTCCGCGGGTTCCCGCTGGGCGTAGTCAACGGGAAGTCCGGCAGGTGCTCCTTGGACGTAGCCTGTGGGAAGCACCAGCCGCGACCCGTTGGACGTGGTCAGCGGGGGGTCTGGCAGGGTCTCGTTGGGCGAAGTCTAGGGAGGCACCAGCAGGGGCCCGTTGGACATGGTCAGCGGTGGGTCCGGCAGGGGCCCGTTGGACGTAGTCTGCGGCCTCGGGCCTGTACCCCAGGCTTTGCTGGAGCCAGGCCAGGGCGAGCAGAAGGGCCCCGCCACGCATTCCAGTCCGACCGATGGGCGCCTCGCCTGCGTGCTCCTCGTCCTCTTCGTCATCACGGCGAAGAGCCAAAACAGCGGGATGGTGATGATGATGATGGGTATATGTTGTGATATTGCTGTGTGGAAGCAGTGGCATAGAGTAATATGCTCTATGGCAGTGTTGGGTGCCGGCAAGACCTACCTGTAGGTGCTGGCTTGGTTGCTGGCAGCGTGCAGAGCTGATGTTGCGCAAGGTTCCTTATGACATTGTGTGTACGGAAGCGATTGGAAGAGGATGAACCGGGCTGCCGTAGACGTGCTTGCTATCGCGAAAAAACGCACGGGTGAAGCCTCCAGACACCACCCTTTGCCAAGACACTCCTATCAGATGGACAGAAACATCGACCCGCACCTTCGACCACAAGCTCCACTTCAGCATCATGCATCTTGTATAATATATCAGCCTATAATCACCCTTACTAGACACGGCACCGCGGGCCTCCGTGGTACGGGCTATCGCCTTTCCGCAGTCGCCGTGGCTCTGAGTCATTAAAGATTGATACTAAACACGTTCAGCACTGCAGAGAAAGTATTTCAGCAGTGCTGAAGCCAGAGCCGTTCTCGGCACAAGGTCACAGCACACTGGCTATTTATCGGGATACCGATTTCACCAGCCAGTTTGACTCCGCCACCGCTGCCGCAATGCATCGAGTAACCTTTAGTCGCTTCACGTGCTACAGCCGCTGGAGCTCTGCGTGTGGAGCACGAGACGGCACGAGCCCTCGCATGCACGGCCATCTGCCTCCTGTGAACTAAAGTTATGCCGGCAGTCGGGCATGCTCGAACGCCTAGTGAGATCGGTCTATTCAGTAGGTGTAGCCCCAAATTTAAAGTTATTACTAATTTTTTTTAACCACTAAAAGAGACAATGGGTGGAAATGGGCAGACGCCAGGCACATCGTCACGCGATGTAGTTTAACGAGAAAGAAACCCGCGAGGATAGTAAACAAAACTCGTGCTGTAAGGTCTGCAATATTTTTCTACTTACAGTATTTAAAAAAAAAAGCGTGGCTTTAACTGCACGCACGCACGCACGCACGCACGCACACACACGCACGCGCACGCACACACACACGCACTCACTCTTCCGGCGTCAGTGGTGGAAAGTTCAGTTGCTGAAACTTGCAAAGTGTGGTGCATCAGGGGCTACAACTAAAGTAACTATTCTAGAGTGCATAAACCAGGACTTGTATATGCCCGAAATGGACGATTACTGACAAAGGTATATAGCACGAAAAAGTAACGATATTCTCGCACACCTAACTACAGCCTTTTCGCTTCATAGATCTCCCGAGGACGTAACAAAAGTGCATGCCCCGTGAACTCGCAGCCGGCAAGGGCATCTCCTTCTACTACACGCTCAAGCGTTTCCACTGGAGCGTGACCGAGTACTCCAACCTGAGCGCTGGCTTCGGCGCCTTGGACATCCTCTGCTCGGGTCTCTTCATCACCGTCTGCAGCCGCCTGCTCGGGGCCCACGACCTCGTCATGGCTCTCGTCGGAATCAGCTCGATGACCGCCTTCCTCGTCATCAAGGGGCTGTCGTACTATACTTGGATGTACTACATGGGTGAGCATATAGAACCAACACGCTATGAGCATCCGCACTCCATTCCCGACTACCTTGCGGGCGCCGCCATTTTTGTGCTTCGGGCAACTGATAACCACACTTCTAAACACCATGATGACCAAAGCATATGATTCCTCTGAAGCGTAGCTGGTTAAGTGACTCGGGTGAGTCTATAGTAATTCACTATACGTTTCAGAGTAACGACTTTTCAAAACAAAACAAACAAAAAGAAAAGAGGAAAGTTTCCGAAAGTGCCCGCGGATTCATGAGGATGAGGGCACTTTCTGCCATGTTCAGTCGTTTCCACGATTGCTGCATATTTGTTTGTAGCGATATGGTGCGCGCTACTTGCTGCGCAGTGCTCGAAGCATGCTTTTGGACCGGGTACATGCTGTGCGGATGACTGCAGCACGTATACGCGACGATGCGGACACTGTCCACCGTGGGCTCTGGTGCAACGCTGCACTCGGTGACCTGATCGCAGTTAGGAACATGCTTCTGCCGATGTCATTCATGACTGTTGCGAGAGACAGGGCAACTGAAAAGTGAAGTGCGTGTTTTGTGAATCATTCAGAAAAACACGGACGCCGCGTCGGCCACGCATTTTCCAGCGCGTGCGGCCTGACACGATGCGGCCGGCCGGCACACCCGCACGTGACCGCACATGCGCTTGTTTTGCCTTCCAATATGACTTCTATGAAAGTGAACGCGAGAGGGGACTAGATTACTTCTATCTAGATGCGTTTCGGAGAAAATAACAGTGTTACATACTTTCGACGAGCCTTGCGTCGTCGTCTTTCGAGGCATTGAATGCACTGATGACTGCGGTCGGAGGGTTTGTTTGCCACACAGCGTTAGTTCCTGAGGTGGCCGCTAGAGAGCGCCACTCCTTCGATCTTCTCCCCAATACTTCGTTTCACCTTAGCATGGACTATTGTTAGCCGCGCATTCTAAAAGCGCGAGCTACTTGCTTTGGACGGAGCCTCGGCGGCTGAACGATCGCCCATCGAGCGAGAGCTCCAATCAAGGCAATCAAGGATACCCGCTCCCGCTTGCACAGCCTTCGCAGTTAATCAATTCTAAGGTGGGACGAAATATAGGAGACATGTTTGTAAGCTGCAGGATTCGGTGTCCGGTCGCCCTACCGTATACTGTCTGCAGTGAAGAGAGGACATATGGCACGACACCACCGAGTATTTAGAGACGTCCCTGGGGTGTTTCGGCTCGCAGGTTGTGCCCTCGGATGCCTGACCAGCGTGGCGCCCGTGGCGATCCTGGCGCACGTCTCTAAACTCATCAGCAAAGACGAAGCCGGTGAGTTGGCGCTTATTCTTCGCAAGGCGCCTATTGCAGCCCCTGCCCCCCCCCCAAGAGAAACAAACAAACCTGGGAGTGTTAATTGTATTATTGGTTTAAACCACTCATATTACGTGTGCTTTGTTGTTCGTTCTATTTCCTTCCGGATCGAGAAATTCATACCAGTGGGTATGATGTTGATTTAGGCTGCATTAACACTGGCGTTCGAATCACAACCGCGAACCGGATCCGCTCGCTTTCATCATCAACTGCGCGTGCAGTTGATGCACGCGCATCATTAAAGGGATACTGAACCGAAATTTGGAGGCGGGACGCTGCAAAGCCCCAAAAAAACATCACTCATACGGGCGATATCTCTAACGGATCGCCGTATTTGTGGAAAGAAGTGTGCGATTTGACACAGTCGACGAGGCCGACGAGACCAAGTAACGTCAGGGTTCTCATTCCCTCTCCTCCTCCAATTAGCGTCGCTACAATTTAAATCATTACAGTACAACTGGAATACTTCAAATCACGACTTAAATTCTGCTTAAAACCACGATTGAAACCATTTTTTATTTCTATTCTTTATCATGCTTGGGCAAAAATTTGAAAATGAAGTAAAACCGCTAATTCACAAAACCGACAAGTTTGGATCGATGCTGGGAAGTTTCGAACGCACGCTGACCCGTCGGTTTCGACCACTGCGATGAACCAACAGCGCAGAATCACGTGCATCGTGCGTTTCATGCACCGCGTGTCAACTAATCCGATTAATGGCAGTGAAGAGCAAGCACGAATCAACAGAGTCATATCCACGTTATTTCCATTTGTGATTGGTTGGTCGCAAGTAACCACGCTTGCTAACACAATTAAGCGTGCACGCGCAGGCCCGCGCAACCAAAGCACTGCTGGCTTTTTTTAATTTTTATGTAGTTTAGAAAGATGATAGCAGTGAGGGTTGTGGGAGTCCAAGCCAATCGCGAAGGAGGCTAATTGGGACAAGCATGTCACAAAACAAATCTTCCGCGAAAAAACAAATTTTTCTAGCAATATTTACGCCACAGGACGTAATTTAGTCGTAGTCCCAACCTCTCCGCATTTGAAACTCCCGCTCTTTCGACGCCCGCGGAGTGGCTGGTATACGTCACTCCGTGACGTATAGCAACTACTCTGTGACGTATAATAGCAACTTTGTGGCGCGCGATTCAAAACGGGTGAAATAGCCGCAAACTAAAATCAGTCCTGCGCAATAAATATTGCTGTAAAAAATTTTGTTTTTGGCGGAAAAATTGTTTTGTGACATGCTTGTCCTAATTAGGCTGTTTAAATACACTTTTTTTCTTTGCAGTTACCCTTTAACAAAACTAATCTGATATTGACCCAGTACAGCCTCCTCTGTCTCTCAAACTTGAAGTCGCCGTCGTTTAAATATCTAGGTGTCCATTTTACGTCAGCTTAACGTGGAACGAGCACAATGATCACATCATATTAAGCGCATCAGAAAACTCGGTTTTCCAAGACGTACACTGTGCTGCAGGCACCCCAAGAAACACGCTTGTTGACGATAATAACCCTCTAAGAAGGGGAACAAGGGGACAAGGGGCAAACACAAATCTCCAAACACAGCTGGGTGACTGGTGCACGACCAAAAAAATCCACCTGGTCCTGGTATTACCACTGGAAATTGAGATGTCCCTGGTTCGATACCAGGACCAGGCGGATTTTTCGGTAGCTTGTGTAAATCCATAAAGCGCCAAATACGTGCACTGCAAGACGGCCAACCCGTGATTGATTGAAACGTTTATTACGAATCTGACCACGTTAAAATATGTGTAATTGGCCTCCGATATCCCCGGTGTGATACGGCACACCGGGGATGTCGGTCGCATCGAGTGCGCACCGCCAATCTCAATTTTTTGACGTGTCGGTTCTCTTGTCGTGCATCCCTAGTGATAAATCTTATTTGTATAAGAAATTTGTTGGTCCTATAAACACATATAATCAAATAAGATCCCGTAAGAACATATAAAAACCTTACAAGAGTATATAAGAAGTTAGAAGAAATTGATGAAAAGTTTCTTATATCTTCCTATATAATCTTATTTTGTTCTTATATGTTCTTATAAGGATTCTTCCGTGATCTTATATGACGTTATTTGAGTCATATGCGCTAATTGGACCAAGAAATTTGTTACACATATAAGATTTTTAATTATGGATATGCCTCGCCCAGAAGGATTTTCGCGTTTTGTTTTGACATCTTGCTGGAGACGCGAGCTCATAGCGTAGCTACACTGCTCCCTTTGCACGCGAACTGGTGCAGCTGGGCCGCGTTTCACAGACAGCTCGCGCATCGAGAAACAAGCACTGCCGGGGATGTCATGTTCAGCAGAAAGAGAAAATACCGCACTGTATCGAAGCGCCACTATACACACGATTTATTGCGTTGATGTACAGGTCTGGAAGACGATCCCATCGCCATCTGTTGGTTCAGAATCATACTAACCAAGGGCGGACTATCTATGACGTCAGTTTCGTTGCGTGTGCTCGCGCACACCGGCGGCTACTGGCTCGTGGTAAGGTCGTGCGCCACTTATTATGGACACTGAAATGTTTGCTTCACCATCCCTTCAAAGGAACGTTAAAATCGATGAGAACACACCTTCAAAATAATGAAATAAACATGAGATTGGTTTCTTTGTTTCTTTGTGCAGATTTTATTACTCATGCAATCCGACGTTGCAAAACATTACTGTTTGCAAAGGGAGCCTTTCTTTCTAGTGGAAATATCAAACTCTGTAAACCATAATTCATAGCTGATAGTAGTGAAACAATTTATTCTGCATATATGGTTCTGATCACGGTTGTTGTGACACGTGTTTCGGAGATATAGCGAATTAAACATTCCCACCGGCCAATGGCAGCACGATCTTATTTCAAATCTCCTGGTCTCTAACCCAACCCTTTTAAACAATGCCAATTTTTTTTTGTAAGTTTAATTAATGAAAAGCTGAGAAAGTTACACTTATGCTGTTTGTGCAGGTTGAGTGTGTACGGCTTCTTTGTACGGCCAGGGGGACATAGTATAGGAGCTAATCGTAAAGATCAGTCGGGTTATTAAGTAAAATTTGTCGATTAACTTTTTAATTAGTGAAATCAGACATTTTGGTTTTAATTAGAAACTTGCCGAGCGTCATCGAAAGCAAGTAAATCAGTAATCTTGACAAAGACTGAACGTGTGAGGAGCGCACTAGTAGTACTGAACGCGGCCCGCAGCGATTGTTCCGTCTCTTGTCATAGCCTCCAGCCTTGTACGCTGTTGTGCGAGTGCGTACCTTTAGCGCACTACTACGCTTCCCACGCGCTCAACGTATTTCTAAAAGTATTGCTTTAGTGGTTTTCGATGACGCTCTTAAAGTTTCTGACTGGAACCATGTCGGTCTATTCTCATAAAATAAAAAAAAAACTTAATTAACAAATTTTAGTTAATTATTTAACTTATCGTGACGATTATCTCCTATAATATCGTGTCCCCTTGACCTTATCCCTCACCTCTACAAACCGCATTTATGTAGCTTTCACACTTTTTTTTTAAACTAATCTGTTAAGCTTAAAGAGACACACACCCTGTAGATTAGTCCATGCACTTTGACTATGTCTTTAGCTCTGAAATGACCTAAACGATTACTAAATTAAAATCATGCATGGATTTGATAAAACTAGAAATTGGAATCCCTTCGTGTGTAAGGTACGCCCCCCCCCTCCCCCCCCCCCCCCCCAAAAAAACGCATATTACTATTGTATAACCCCCCCCCCTTTTTTTTTTTTTTTTGCTGCTAGGTTAGTTGCACGTGATCCGCTTTTTCCGCTTTTCCTATTGCAAGCTTCTAGACTTTATGAAAAATGCTGTAAGAAAGATAATGAAAATATTGTTTTGAAAAGGAACTTTGATATGAGGCGGCGCGAAAAGTGCTCAGCCGCTTTGGAAGAAATACTAAAGTTCAGAACACGTATATGATCGAGAACAAAGTCGAGGTGCTGAATATTGAGCTTTTATTTGTCAATATATAATTTCACAGAAAAATAACTATATGCCCTAAATGCAAAAAAAAGAAAAGAAAAGAAATGGTTTCACTTGTTTGTTTGAGCTTAATCTGTATGCTTTTAAAACCAAAGTACAGAGTGCATAGTGGGTTAGATTTTATATGAGAAACAACTGGATACAAACACACACCGCATGCAAGTACTATGCAATTAACAAAACGTGTAAAAAAAGTGTTAACTGTTACTGAACAGGTTTGCTGAATATGGCTGCTGTTATGAGTGTTCCTGATATATCAACGAACAACGAGAGTTAAATGCACCTCTGTTTTAAGGTTATTAAAAAAATCGGATTAATGTTTTAACTGCATTTTGGTGCAGGAGGGTTATAGGTATACGATTCCGTGTTTTCGGAGAATCATTTTTTTCTCTTGAAATTTTGTTTTTCGGAGTTTATTTTTCACTAAAAATGCGAGATTTATCGGAGTTTCGTTATTTCCGGAATTCTCGGAAATTCTGAGTTTCAAGTTTAGCGTATTTTCCTTTTCTTTTTCTTTTTCTTTTTAATTCAAAAACCACATAATTAAATGCCAGTTGCAAAAGTACACTAAATTAATCCAAACTCACCACTGCCGAATGTTAATTGTGCAGCTGTATTTGCCATGGGCACCAGTGGTATTGCCATTGGCGATAACTACACAATGACAAATATTGCGAAGTAAGTAGTGCCTCAATAAGGGTCGATACTTTCAAATAAATAAACTCTTGAACGTAATTGCTGGGAATTATCGATGCTTCAGCTGCACACCTCCCCTCCATTAGAATCTGCGGGTTCATAGCTTTCACTTTTATAAAACACTCCCCCCCCCCCCCCAATCCTTCCTTTAAAAAACACACAAACAGAATGTAAAAAAAAACATTTTTTTACGCAAAATTAAATTGGTTCTGCCGAACGATCATTTTCCGCCCAAACGTAGCGCTAGAGGTCACAACCAGATGCCAAAGTTTCAGCCCGATCCGATGCCTTATTCAAAAGTTATAAGTGATTTTCTGAAAATTTCAATGGGAAAATGGCGGCCGACGGAGTTTTCGAATACATGGGGCTCTATGGCACCAGAAACCGAAAACGGGCAAAAACGGGCTCAATTTTCCCATAAACATTTTCAGAAAATCACTTCTAACTGAAACGTTTTATTATTTTAAGTAACCACCGCTTTTTTCTTTCCCCCTTTTTTCTAATTTCTGTCATGGGCAACAAACTTTATAAATGAACAAAATGTAAAGGCGCAAACGAGCTGGTGTACATTGCATATGGTCAAAAAAAAAAAAAAAAACGAGACTGCGGGTAAACGACACAACACTAAAACCTGGACTTCAAAAGAAGCTGAGTGGACAAGGTTCCCAACTTCCAGAAATTGCGACAGGAAGATAGGTCCGCCCTTTCGTTTCCATGAGAAACGTCCGTTGGTCAATGATTCAGTTATTTTTAATACTACAAACTATCATACAGTTGCCTCCCTAACTGGTACGTAACACCTCCCCCCCCCCACACCACACACACACAAAGGAGATAACTAATACAATACCATGCAGTACAATACAATGCGATACAATACAATACACTACATTTTATTTCCGAATAAAACATTACAGATAATGTTTTCTGGCTTAGGAAAGCAGCGCTCTGCTATCTTGGATAAACCCCTGCGTAGAGGAACTGCATGTTCTTTCTGAATCACATTATGCAACGTGTTTTTAATGGCAAGGAACCACTGTAGAGGCCAGGGTCGTGTGTATATACAGTGTGTATATATATATATATATATGGGGAGAAGGTTTCTATAAATTCAATAATCACCTTCTCCCCTCTTCGTTCGCTATATTACTACGGCTGCGCTTGTCCATCTTTACTCATTCCCATTATATATATATATATATATATATATATATATATATAAATATATATATATATATATAAATATATATATATATATATATATATATATATATATATATATATTATATTATATATTATATATATTATATATATATTATATTATTATATATATATATTTTTTTTTTTTTAGACTTTTTGTTTTTCTAATGCAATAAATTTAATGATCGCCCTCCCCCTCCCCCTCCATCCCTCTTAGTTCACAATATTACTACGGGTGCACTTGCCAATCGTCATTCAATCCCAGTATTTATTGTACCTGATATTAAATAACTGATACGAAACAGGCCGAGCCAAGCTTGCAGACAATCGATGGATTTTTTTCGAGCTTGCTGAAGTTGGTTTGCTCAGTATTGATTTAAAATTATGCATATGTAGTGGTATAACTAAATCGATTAAAAAAAAGTAAAAACAAAAAAAATAAATGCCACGAGGGGGCACCCGGGTTTGAACCGAGGACCTCTCTGATCTGCAGTCGAATGCTCTACCACTGAGCTATGCCCCCGGACAACTTTCACTCGCAAACTAGACTCTTTTCAACAAATTATTATTTTCTTTCGAATTGAAATGCATGACTTGTATTTTCCTTTTTTGCATCGGGTTGTTACTCCGTTTTATACGCAGGGTGAGTTAAAGGGATCGATGGCAGCTTGAAGGGACGGCAAAGGCCTGGTTTCTAAGCGTAAGTTAAAGCGCGATCCGGTGGCGGCGAACGTGCATTACGGTTTACAAGGACTTTACTGAACAAACTTACCCGAATAAAGCGCTGAAATTAAAAGGAAGGAAATGAAAAAACTTGAGATCGCTACCTACGGCGGCCCTGTGCTAGCCAAAGATTAGCATATGCGTCCGCCTTACTGGTCCAGACGTAGCAAGGAGAGGAGAGGTAACCGAACGATATATGGTGACGTAGCGGTGACGTTCGGACCCATTTTGGCGCGCGTTTGAAAGCTGCAAGAGGAGGCGACCGTCGTCTCCTCCGGTGCCCACGCTGAAGTGTTTTCGAAGGCAGGAGGTGAGCAGCCTACTGAGCAACCGAAATGGACTGATACATGTCCGTTATAATTTTTTCTATTGTTTTTTGTTCCGGTTCTTGCAGGCAAGGTCTTCTCCTTCTGGAGTTCCTGCGAATCTCTGGTGCCGATAGCCGGAAATGTGTTCGCCAGCTTGGCGTTCAACTCTGTTCTCGAGATAAACCCTGGCCTACCTTTCTTCATTTCGGCAGGACTCATGGCAGTGCCTTTCATCGCAATCACGTAAGATATTACACGCCCTTACTTCGCGCCTGCTTCGCGGCCTCACGAACAAACTCTGACCTTTCTCTGGCGATTTCTTTTTCTTTTTTTGCAGGTACTGCCTGTACAGGGGATTGGTTGTGTACCGTTCTCTGGAAGACAGTCCCGACGTCGCCGTTAGGCCTAACACTGCACCGTACGACGCACGCATTACGTGACGACAACGCTTGCCTTACACTTTGTAGACCGCATACATGATCTTGTATAGTGTACAGCAATTGATGGATGTATTTATTCCACTAAACGTTGAACCACTTTCCTAGCCATGGGCATAAGTTCAGTGACCAGTATCCTTTTTTTTTATCGTACAGCGTTTGGAATACTTTTAGCCTTCAAGACTCAATGAAATCGTGAGAATTCACAATTGTTCTAATATTTGTATTCTTGTTTCATCGACCTGCTCTCGTTTCATTACCCTTGCCATGGTTTTCTAAACTTCACAGCGATCAACCAATACCAGTGTAACTTCGACACTGCCATTTCAAAAATGTATTATTTCAGTGCTCAGTAAAGTTTCTACACGCCTGACCAATCTCGACCGCATACCTGATCGTGCAAATATGTACGTCTAGCTTCGTCTAGCTCCAAACTGTCTGGCTAATTCGGGCCGGATGGGAGATCTGTCGCTGTCTTGAGGGCCGCAGAATGGCAGTAATACGATGTGAGGAAACAGAAAATAAAAAATCCAGAATAAGTATTTAAATAAAAAATTAAAAGTCAAAGTAAATTAGGAAAAAGAGTAGAATATAAAGTAAATGCATGGACAGATCTACTTTATTTTGAAATTTAATATTTAGCTAATTATGACATTACACAATAACTGGGACCCAGGAAACTCCATCACAGGCATAAATCAAAGTGCATGGAAACTTTGGCATGTTCCAACAGGGCAGAAGACTGATGAGAATGATAAAACTGTTGCTCACAATTTGTAATAGATACGACACCGTACACTAAAGCAGAATATACATGGGAATGCCAAGGTCTTCTATAAACATATACGTATAGTCTGCACAGATATGAAAGAGGGGACCAAGGATGCTGATGCATGGTGTTGGAAATGTCCAATGAATAAAATTGCGAGAGGACACATCTTACGACAGGCAGTTTTCACTCCTTTTTTTTTTTTTTTGCAGCGAAGCACTGATGTAGCGCTGCCCATGTGTCGTCAGCTACGATCACAATTATCGTCGGCCAGGAGCAACAGTTTCGACAGTGTGATACAAAGCTGGGGAACGCTCCGTCAGTCAGCACGCGCTTAGCGCGAGGTCAGCAGTATATGCTTGTAGCGCTCCGCTGCATGTGTGAACAGGCCTTTAGTGTGCCGGTAGCAGCGGACCTCTGGACGCGAGCTACGGGCCGGGATTCATAGGAAGAACGGCCACGGGCCGGTCGTAAGACATACGCGCGGGGCGGATTTGGTCCGCGTGCCGGGGTTAGGAGAGCCCTGGTCTGGCTGAATCATTTTTCGTATTTCAATTTTGTGCAGCCCTTATCGCTTGGACCTGGAAATGCCGTCATGATTTTGCAGGTGACATTCGACAAAATCTCGACGAATGGAGGGCAGTATGTCATTCTTTCTGCCTCAAACCACCATCAAACAAGGCTTTTTTTTTTTTTTCAGCTGATGTTTTTTTTTGCACTAGAAATGTAACATATTTTAATCCCTATGACAAAGTACCACACGATGTTTCAGAGGGCCTGAGCTGCCACGTCGTTCCAAGACTTGGCAGCATTCATACATCAAAGAAAGTAAACCTGGGCCCAATCATACATTAATAAACGCATTTTTCAATCAATCAATATTTTCATGTAAAAACTGAGTTTCGGGTGAGGGTCGGTTAGGGATACGCGATCATGATAACTATACATATACAGGGTGTTTCCGGAAACGTGGGCAAAATCGCTCCTGCAAAAACTGCATACAACATCGCACAAAAAAAACGCAATAGCAAAATAAAACTTGTTTTCAATAGCGCTTTTCATCCGGGTTCTCGTTTATACGTATGCGTTGTTCAGAGAGTCGAACCGGAACCGAACCGAACCGAAAACCGGAGCCGAACCGTTATTTTTAGTCGAGCCGGAACTGAACCGAACCGAAATCTTCGCCGCCATCTTGGAACTGAACCGGAAAAAAAAATTTAATGGTAACCGGTTCAAAACGGCTTCACGGTCTTTTTTTCATTTTTTGTTTGTTTGTTAGTATTACAAAATGAATATTTGAGAATTAAAAATTGGCAGCTGGGCATTTCTGTCATATACAGAATTGCAATGCATGAGAAATTATGGGTTTTCGTGGTGCTTTTGTATTGGCACTGTGACTAATCACATGTCACGTGGTTACGTGACGTCAAGACATGCTGTCAAGTAATGTCACGTCACGTGGCCCGTGACGTCACGCGTTACGTAGACACGTGACTCACTGCGTCAAGTGAATTAATTGAAATTGAGAACGTCACTGGGGGGGGGGGGATATATTAGCGTTGTTGAAACCGTGAAGTAACATGACATCACGACTTCGCACCGCGAGTCACCTGACACAGTGGCGTACTCGATTGTCATGAGCCCAGGGGCGGATCCAGAACTCCGTTTTGTTTTTTGGGGGGGGGGGGGGGGCGGAAAATTTTTAAGGATACTATTCTCCCATTCTTTCTTGTGCATGCAAGGGGGTCCACCCATGTCAAATTTCCCTCCGAGAAGGGGGAGGGAGGGGGGTCGACTTTGTCTGGGGGGGGGGGGCGGCCGCCCCGGTCGCCCCCCCCCCCTTGGATCTCGCCACTGCATGAGCCCGAGTCGAGTGCTCGGGTTCATGACAATCAGCATCGCCACATATTCGGGTAATGGCTCGTGTTCAATCAATGATGAGAATAGCTGAAATTTAACAATGATTGAAGCTCAGCCCGTGCTCTATGCTAGGCATGCTTTGCCAACCCCAGCGCATGACTATGAATACTGATGGTATATAATTAGCGTCAGATCATGTGACCGCTTGTTCTAACGAGTTGAGGAAAGGAAAGCTGTTTCTTTCCATTACTGTTTTTCTGCGCCTGCCATTACGCTGAGAGGAAAACCACTGGGTGCTTTTGCAAGTTGATCAACGTCATGGATTAGTTCGCAGTGGTATTTATTGAAAGTACAAAAATTGTTGCACGACCCATTTTACATGTGCTGTATCGAGGCACCCAAACATGTTTTCGATGAAAGCAATTTACATGCATAATATATTTTTTGAAGTCAAAATTATATATATATATATATATATATATATATATATATATATATATATATATATATATATATATATATATATATATATATATATATATATATATATATATATATATATATACTGTATATAAATATAGCCTTTTCTGAATAGTATGTAACGGTGCAATATAAATCTCGATTATGAATCAACTTCGATACGTAGTTGAGAACAGTTCAAACACACTCACGCAGCCACGCTCACATATTATTACTTCAGCTGCATCAGGCAGAGGTTCGTTGATATTCAATCGGCAAGACCGGGCTCCCCTTGATTGTTCACAATAGTCTCTGCTGCGCTAAACAAACACTCGCCCGCAGTGGCGTCACAAGGGGGGCGGGGCGGGGGGGGCGTGTCCGCGGCGGGCTACCGGCCCCGGGTGCCGCTGACCCTCGTGACGCCACTGCTCGCACGGCATTGTAATGGCCAGGACACGTGCAACCTTCTGCACCTTGTCTGAAGTTACAAATCTCGCCCTTACAGTTTACCTTAGGCTAAAATTTCACCTGAAATTCGCCCTTCACATAGGTGTATACTCGCCCATTTCTGCGTGGTGAAAGCATTTCATTTTTACTTTCTTTTGGTTCGTCAAAATTTTACCGATGAACCGGTTAAATCATTTAATCGCGATTAAAGCAAAAGCAAACTAGGGCCCAGCCCTGGTTTTTGTTGATGCTGAACTGCCTCAGAAAGTTGTTCCCGAGAATATTGATACGACTAAATGTGACTTGTTCATCCGAAGTTACACGAGCACAAGTGTGTGCTCACGTAGAAAAGATCCTGTGGCCTCAGAGGGACAGCCGAACGTCGGTAGCAGCTCTCACGGGAGCCTCGTTCTCAGGTTCTTCCCCAAGCTTAAACCCCTTCCGTATTTTGTTTAAACTATACAGTTTTTGGATGTAAAATAAGAGCAGTGGGGGATTACTGTTAACAAGTGACACAAATATAATTGCCAAATTAACACCCCTAAACGAAGAAGGGTCAAGAGGACCTCTGAAATAAAAAGTACTCTCTAAAAAAGCAACGAAAAGAAAAAAAAAGAAGGGTGTATTTTTCAAAAAATATACTGGGTCGTAAAGGTACGTCCCTGGGTCCCGCATCTACGACAAAGAACAGAGAGCGTGACCCCAGAAACGATACTTTGCTTGCAAAAACACTCGTGCCAGAAAGCGCGTTTTCGTGGTGACAGACGCTCGCGCCGTCATTATGCGAATATATAGAACAGTAAATGGTCTTCATCTTGATATAAAAAATATATGAGTATATTAGAAATTATGCTCGTTGGGAACATGTTTTTGGTCGTACATTGTTTGGCAGTACAAATGTGCAGAGTTTAATGTTGGACCGAATTGGTTCAAACTTTTAAGAGGCGTGTAAGAGAAAGGGTGCTTGCTTTGCCAATCGTGGCCTTTAAAAAAAAGGCCGCGATTGCTCGGTTCTTATGTCTGAAACTTGTAACAATTCTTAATTGGTGTGTCCTTAAAATGTGTGCCAAATGTCATCCAGATGCATGCTCAATATCTCTTGTAAGGCTCGCGTGAAAATGAATAACAACGGCAAAAAAGGCAAGCACTGTTTCGTAGTACAAATGCAGCGCCGTTAGTATTCAACGCAAAGTATCCGAACTTCTGGAAGACAAACTTCAATATATCCGCTTGTTTGCATATCGTAACCTTTTTCTTTTTTTTTCTTCAAATTTTTTTTTAAATGTTTCTGAGGAACATTAAAAGGTAATTTCAATATATATATATATATATTTTTTTTAAATATATATATATATATATATATATATATATATATATATATATATATATACAACCTGGCTTTGCCGTTTATTCTGGCTTTCGGCGGGTTCGTAATACTTTGATTCTTTGATTCATTAGATTAATTACGGTTCATTCATCTGCATATGTTCGTTTATATATACCGGGTGTTCATTTTTAATTCGGACAGATGTATTTAAAAATATCCGTAAAAGATGCACTGATACGGTTTGTGCAGGTGAGTTATACGGCCAGGGGTACATTATGTGGGTGGCTAATCGTTGCGATAAGTCGGCTAATTAAGTAAAATTCGTTAATTAACCTTTTAATTAGTGAAAATAAACATATGGTTCCAATTGGAAATTTAGAGAGCGTCATCGAAAACCACTAAATCGACTATTTTTAGAACGACTTGAAGCTCGTGGGAAACTCGGGGGCGCGCCAAAGTTACCACTCGTGAAGCAGGCGCAAAGCTACAGTTGCGGAATTTTTATAGTGTACGTTGCTCACTTTAGTCTAAAGTCAGCAAAGCTTATAACAGCAGGTGCTTTTGGAGTTTTCATACAATAACTGCATATGCTCCGCTGATATGCTCCGCATATGCTTACGGAGCATATGCAGTTATACAGTTACTATAAGTTCTCATAGAGTAACCGGCGCATATACAGTTACTCTAAGTTTTCATAAAGCCCCTTCATATTTTAAAAGTAGCGCAAGGTGCGTCGATGCACGACCGCGTTACCAAAACGTTGCACGATCATCGTGCAACGTTTTCGGTAACGCACTTCACGGGTGAGGGTTTTATTAGACCCTTTTCCCAAGCGTCAGATTTGAGTCGCTACGACTGCCATTCTGTTACCTCACGGAGATGCCCAGCCGCTAAAATGGGTAATAACGAATTAACCCCAATACAATTTTTTGGACATAACGCTGTTGTGTATACGATGGGCTAAACTTTCCCTAGGTCGTCTGCCTTTGATTAATTTTCCTTTCATTTATTGAAATTAAGAGTAAAGTCAGATGATCAACTTTGACGGTGTTTGTTTAATAATGTGACGAATCCAAGTTTCCACTGTGCTTTTCACGCCCACCATGACATACAAGCAGCCAGGAGCACAACTCATGAAGTTTCCTCCCGCTTCTCTAGCGTTCTTGCAAATGCAAGCAATCAATGTTGCGAAATAAAATTAAGCGAGATTATCAGTGCTGCCCTGTCATGTTCTTCTATGGCTAGGTTAAAGAGCGGCGCCGATTCTTGATCGGTATCAAAGCGCGCGAAGGCACAGAGACGCAGAGCTTTGGCGTGCCAAGGAAGCTTTGATCACGCCGCGAGACCGACGAAACTTGCTTTGGACAAGTTGTGACTTTTTTTGTACGGCACTGCGCTCCCGTAAAAATTTCCACGTGTTCTCAAGGACAAGTCTCACGGTTTACACAGGGTATTTTAAAGTTCATTGGCGAATGACGACGCTCGTGTAGAAAACCTGTCACTAGCATGCTGCCATCCGCCTCCGCAACGCTCCAGAAACGCAATTTTTTGAGATGCAAGATGGCCGTCCGGTGGCCGCACTCGCGGAGTGTCTTCCATGTCTATCGTCCATCGTCGTAAATTAGTAAATTAGAAACCTTGTCTTCACCTTTCCGAAGTCCATTTTTTTTAATTATGTTTATTCATTATTTTCTAGAAAATTAGCTCTACCTCGTTGAAAATTTCTATGGCATGGTGCTGCCATCTATGGTGGGAGGTAATAAACCATGTAATAAACAACAAGAACATCCGTGTGGCCGAGGGAACCGAAGCAACCGAAGCACCGAAGGACGGAATCCGGCGTTTACCATTGCAGTGGGAATCGCAAGGGCCGCGTCGTGTAGCAGGAAATAGTAATATATCATTAGCTAGTCATTTTCTCTCACACACCTAAGATGCTTTTACTTCGTCGTAAGCTTTCCGCTCATGTGTGATTCACAAGGTGAGTACCGCCGTTCCCCAGATTGAATCTCTTTATTTCTACCGGAGCTTTAATTTCGCGTTTAATGTGCTCGTATCGCACCTGCTCGCAGCGTTGATGTCGCAAAGGGGTGCGTAATCCGCGTAATCAGCCAGCGTTTTCTTGCGTCACTCTCGAACACTTGTTTCAAGCTACACTCGGAAAAAAGTAAATTAAATCAAGAGCGGATCCGGTGAAATGCGGTCGCCTAGGCAAAGCAAAGCATCCAAGGATCCGGGACGTTTTGTTTGGCATAATATGTTCCAGATGACGCCTTTTGGTTGTTTCGCCATCGGGTTGCAATGCGCTACAGCGCGTGACATCCCCGTTTCTAAATTTAATTGCGCTTGTGAAAGCGCAGGAAAAATAATTTTCTCTCTGTTTACCGCATGTTGTCGATACTCACTTTGAAGAGGTGTTCTAGGATAAATAAATCCCCGCTGTTGAACTGCACAGAGCACTGTCAAATGTCTTTCGTTGGTCCTGGGATGCACCCCGAAAAATGTACTTTCACGCAATAATTGACTGATTACTAGGAGAAGGCATCACATCAAAAGATCCCTATGCGGTCTAAATTATTTCTCAGTTCTTCGCTTGAAAGCACCAGATGCCCTTCGTTTGTTTGCTATAATATGACACACCCCCTTCGTAAACATAATTGACCTGGTTTTGCACCAACACCTTTGTGCTAATCTTGCTCACCCGTATGCAACCACACGCACAACCACATTATCATTGCTATTACGCTGACACAGTTTGGGGATGACCCTATGCCGGGATATTCAGTACCAAAAAGTAGTTGCCGAGGTCTTTTCTGAGGGAAGCGTGCGGATCGTGCAGGCACGCTGATCAGCGTAGAATAAGGGGACGGCAAAACGCATCAAACCTGGGAGTCTGCCTCTTGCGCAGGGGTTGCAGAGACGTCATGAACGCCGAGTTCTGATTGGCTGTGTTGGAGGGATAGTGGGTAGACCTCAATACTAGCTACCGTGAGGTCTGCCCACTATCCTTCCAGTCGGAGCCGATCAGAACTCGGCCTTTTGGACGTTACTGTGACCCCTGCTCAAGAAGCAGAAAAACTTGTGCCCTGCATAACCATCAAACACTAGCAAATTTAATAAAGTACACTCATTGGAAGTAATCACATACATAAAAAAATAAATCATTATTAAAGGGTACTACCTTCATTTATTTATTCTCTGAAAAGATTACAGATAGCATTTTCCCTTTTACTCGAAGAGTGGTCTCAAAACTTTTTACCAATTTGCAGCCCTGACCTTCCCAAGTATTCTTCATGCTTTGTCACGGTTATCACAATATAGTAGCCACTTCCGTCTGAGTGACACTTCTTTGCACATGTGTATGTAAACATGTGCACTGTTCCTGATTATTTCAGTACTGCCGTTTGTGCTAGCTCACTCTTGCTGAGCAGGGCGTAACAACATAATTACAAGGTTTTCCCTTGCTGAACAACATAAACATAACAACATAATTACAAGGTTTTCCCTTGCTGAAAACTCTGTCTCAGTTTGCCGGTGGTGTAGGGTCTGGAATGATAACCATGCCGACACAATAGCAGCTTCTTAGATTGTAATCCCTTGTCGCGCTCTCTCGTGATTGCAGCCATCGCAAGCGGGGTCACGGACGGAAGTCCCACAATCATCTGATCTTCAGCATGTGATCTTTGAACGGGCCGTATATGCATGCGTCGCTTCAAGCAGACGACCAGGAAAGCCTTCAAGGAAGTCAGGTGCCCTTACTGAGACCCAGGGCACTGCAAGATCAGGTTTGATCCTCATCTTTTTTGGTTGGCTTTCTCTGTGTGGCCACTGATGTTCTCTTAACATCCCATGGATGTCATTGGGGCATTGGACATTATTTGAACACATTCTCATTTGCTACAACGGGAAAGTCGTCTGCTAAATTTCATGCGTAGAAACAAACAAAAACATGGATGGAAAGAGACGTGTAGCAACCCATCCTGTCCTGTCTGTACGTGTTTTTTTCCGTATTTGTAGATATATCAACAAGTGCATTGTTTTTCATCTGACTGTGCTGATTTTTGTTTCAGCTGTAACTGTATTTAATATATTTAAGTAGAAAGACAAAAGCTGTGAACGTGCACCTATTGCAAATGTTATGGGGCTCGGATTGGCGTTTATCAGCAGTGATTTGATCTTTATCGCTGACTTTCTGTTGCACTTCGGAAACCAGCAATGGACGGAAGTGCACACCTGGATAAATTAATTTTATAAATTGAATGTAGTGTCTATCTCCAAATTGATACACCACTAAGTCATAATGTGTTAAAAATGTTTTTTTTTAAACAATAATATGTGTGGAATTGTAATTTTGTGTTATTTTGGCTATGGTAGGACGATTGCTCTGTGAATTCGATCTGAGATACGTTGGCGTAAATGAACCGGAACTGCCAGCAACTCCAGGAGCTCATTTTTGCGTTTATTTTTGCTAATTCTGACTTCTTTTGAGCACCTAACCTTTCATCAGTTACGCATCGATTTCAGTGTGCAAGTAACAATGGACAGCTGTTGTTTGTCAGGTCTTCACTGGCCGTGCAACGAAGGGGAGCCGTAGATTGGATTGTCCATCCCCCGCATGACATCTGAGAAAGTTTGTTTTCTGCATTATCTGCCCTGTTATCATTTGGAGACTATTTCCAAGTACACAGTGAACACAAGTGTTTGCTGTTCGGTTCGCTGCCGACGACCTATGCCCATTTTAGGCCCAAGTGCAATTTGCTCTTCCTAAACTGCCGGTTTAGCGAATGTCCATACTTGTTTTCACCTCAAGAAAAAAGAAAGTTGTGCACATTGTTCATACGCCGTGCAAAGTACTTCTTAGAAGATTTGGTTGTCTAGGAAAGAAGCAATGTTTTTGTCATTTGTAGCAAATATCTAATCTAAAATACACCTGCATATATCTTAATTCTCTACATAAAGGGAGAAATAAGTAATGCTCTGCAAAGAGCTGGACTTTTTTTACCACTGTTCTTAAGGTGAAGGCAAGTATAGAGGAGCTGATGTCAGTTTTTAAATCAACTAAAAAGCCAAGTAATCATGGTCATAATTTATTGTTAGTGTCTCAGTGTATTCTTTGCTGATTTTCTGTCTTAGTTTATAGAATAGCATCACACAAGCCTCCTCTTGGCTTCAATGCACCGACTTTTATATTGTTACGTGCCCATGCTAATATAATTTTTTTTTTTAATGGAAAATATGCCAGTTATTTAGTATAAATACCGGCATTATGTCGGCTAGGATGAGTTGGTAGCAATACGGAAGTAAGAATATGTATATTTCTCCAAAAACTGGGTCTGATGTTTGGATTTTAAACTAGTGACTGACCCTTGACTAAACCTGATTGCCTTCTTGTTGCTGAAATTGCTTTTAAACATACAATTTTTTGTTGTCCCTTCTCAAAGCTGCTTAATTGCTAGTGTTTTCAAATCCCTCACTTACGATTGTACAAGCACAGCTGGTCGGACAAGCTGTTAATAACGGCTCGGCGTTGTGTCTGCCTCATCCCATTTTCATTTCGAAATGCCTCTTCGGCACCTGTTTCCCGACATTTTTTTCTTTGTTTGCACACACAACCGTTTGCAGCTGTTACATGCAACACGTTTGTTTCCTTCCATACCGCCATTTTTAGTATCATCATTGTGTAGTACTGAAGTACCTCCACAGTGGCACCAGTGCACCACTCTCTGCTACTGCAGAGCTTCCAGAGGATAACATGCAGTTCTGCACAATACAAACTCCGCACGTCTCGAAAGCTATCCTTGGCAGCTGCAACGTAACTCTCCTCACATTTTTTTCTCTTAATGTTTCTCTTCATGGGTATTTTATTATTAAGTTCCAGGTCACATAAAAAAATCTTTGCCTCTTTGCCTTTGAGACTTGGATTGAACTCAATCTTTTTTTTTTTATGCAGGATTTGCTATTTTTGTCTTTAAATTGTTTTTTGTTGTAAATGTATTTATCTTTCCTTCCCTAGCTCTGCTTAATTTAACTTGTTTGTAAATGTTCACTTTACGGCATGTAGGACCGTCGCTTGCGTGTGTATGTTTGGTTGTATTCTTTTGTGCATTTTTTCATAATTGTTTTAATTTCTGAGATCTGCATTAGTTTATGTTCACTATAGTGATTACGATGGGTCACAGTAGAACGTGCCACGATTCTGCGTCGCCAGACGTGGTACATTTTACATCTGATGTACCATAATGCTCTGAGAGATAGCCCACCTAAAATCGAGAGAAAATGGGCCAACTTCGGTGTACCATCCAAAAAATTCTTAAAAAACGCTATTTTAAGATCATGTGTCCCTGCCAAACTTGCTATCACGGCTGGGCAATAAAGCAAAGATGACTGTACTTACCAGTCACCTATGTTAGCTTATATCCCGCCATAGCTAACTAGACGCATTTACGCCGAGGTCATCATTGGTCCCAACACTGCGATTACTAGGAGTGGGCTATCTTTCGGTGTTTAAAAGAAAATAGCAAATCAAGCCAACAATAGGGGTCGGTTACCTTTCGGGAGGTGGGGCATCTCTCTGGATCTTCCTATTTCTTTCCTCGCTTACTCCCTCTGTATGCGGGGGTTTGAGGGACAAGTGAGTTGTTCTCATTTCTTGTTTCCTTCGATCCCTCACTACTCAGATTTACTCAGGTGGACGTAGGAATCGATTTGTTTGATACATTCTCTGTTCTGTTTGCGTTGCCAAGCTGCCTCAGTCTATCCGAGGCAAAATGCTCGGACAAAGAGTACTTAGTGTTGGACTACAAGTCCCCAATTCTGGCTGAGGTTCCCGCAATCTGACGGAGGCTTACTGCTGAGAAGGGCTGCGCAATTTTTCGGTTGTACGTCACGAGATCCCAAGGCGGTCAAAATTAATCCTAAGGCCGGGGCGTGCCAGATGCCCTTTGTTGGTTTAGCACGCAAAACCCTCCCTAATATTTTTTTTGCTTACTCTGTTTGCCAGGCGGCTGACAGCATGGAGTCTGGCCACCAGGACGATGTGGTTACCCTGGACAAGAAGCCGGCTGGATCGGCTCTTCGTCGCGTGGATTGGATCCAGTTTGTCCGCAAGCTGCATTTGGAGCTGTTTCTTTTTGTGTACGCCATGTCGTACTCCATGCGACTCGTCATGACACAAGACCTGTTCCTGACCAAGGCCTGCCTCTTCAAGTATGACATCAACGCCTCTGCCTGCCGCAACCTCTCGTGGAACATCACTGTCAAAGACGAGGTCACCAGGTGAGTGGATGAACTGTCTTGGCCAATCTGCTTTGCTTCACTGATTGCCTGCAAAGCATCAGAGTTCATTTCGGAGTTTGGGAAACAGCCCAGGGGAAAATCAGCCCACCTGCAGCTGGATTATAAAACTGGTCCCAGCTGGATCCAGCTATTCAGGTGGATCCAGCTGGATCCAGTTCTAGAAGGGTTCGAATTTGGGCTAGTTGGTTGGTTGAGGGGTTAAAAGTGCTAAAATAAAAAAATTACGCATGAGTAGGAGAGACACACACCACAGAGCACAACTTACAACTGGTTAAATCTTTCGAAAAACATACCCACTGCAAAACTGACAAGACACACATCCTATCACACCCAATCGCCACGCATCAGTTGTAAGTTGCTCTCCGTCGTGTGCGTCTCTTCTACTCCTCTGTCGTTCGTTAGTGCTTTTAACCCCTAAATATGACCAGTTCCATAACCCATTTGCAAGATTTCAACTTAGGAGCCGTGAAGTAGAAACCAATAATCTGTTGCACAGGGTTTACGATTAATGAAGTTTCTTTGATATTTAGGATTTGTGTGGTTGCTGTCTGGGGTACTTTTTCTTACCGGTACAGCATTGCTGCTGTATCGTCTTCAGCACTGCTATCATCGCACCTCTGAGCACAGATGCTGTAGCAGGATGAATGGATGGATGGATGGATGGATTCTAACGGCCATACTTTTTATAACGGGTAGTAGCTTCGCGCCACCTAGCCTAGAAATTAAGAACCGAAAGTATGATTTCTTTCCTTTGCCAATTTGCTTACTTTCTGCAATTTCGTTAACTATTCCCAGGCGGCGTGGGATATCACCGAGATGAACTTTGGGGGATCGGGCAAAAAAACTAAAAGCTGTGCAGCTATGCCAAAATGGCTATGTTGCAACCAAAATGCCACTGCTTTCACTTTGAAAACAAGCAGGGCCACTGTAGCCATTATGCTATAACTGTCATCAACATTTCTGTACTATTATGGCAGCAGCTATGGTAGCAGCAGCATTACCATAGCCGCTATGACATTCTCATCATACACATTATAGCAGCACTGCTCTCATAGTCATGACAACATTGCCACTGTATTCACTTTGTTACTTGGACCACAGCTGCTGTGATACAACTAATATAACCACTCCTGTGGCACTACCGTGTCAACTATGGTAAAATCTATCTAGAGCTGTCTAAAAGCACCTGCTCATTTCCCAGTTGTGGGCATTATATATGTGCGCTTGAACCAGTATGTCAAAGGGCGAAGTGCCTGCATGTGATGTCACTGAGAGAAGTTGGCATATAGGTCTGTATTTTTTGTACTACACACTTTCGGGGTCAACGAATAGACAGAGTGCAGTAAATTTAGACACAAAGCTACCAGGAGGTCTTACAAGAAGCTTCTTATGTTTATGTTCCTTTCTTTCCAGGTATGCCAATATCCACAACCTGTGCCTGTTCCTGGTTCAGTTCGTTCCCGCGGGCCTCCTGTCCATTTTCGTAAGCCCGTGGAGCGACCGCTATGGCCACAAGCTCCCCCATCCTGGTCGCAATCGCCGGCGGCATCCTCCAGGACCTCATGACTCTTGACACAGTCATCGTCTTCACTGCGCTCCCATGTACGCCACCGTCCTCTGCGGTCTCCCCAACGGCCTCAGTGGCGGCCTCGTCTCGGTTTGCGCCTCGGTCTACAGCAACGGTGCCCGGACCGTCGCGGCCGAACTCAAGACCGTGCGGTTCGCGTGCATCCTGACGGCGCTGACTCTTGGCTTTCAGCTCGGGATGTTTGCGGGGGGACAGATCTTCAGCGAGCGGCGGCCACATGAGCCCTATCTACGGGACCTCGGCGGGCCTCCTGGCGGTGATGGCATTGTGGATATTTTGGACGGTGCCCTTTAGTGCCCAGTTGCACCGGACAGGCTACAGGGAGCTCTTGAGGGACTTGCTGAGGCTGGATAACCTCAGGGAAGGGTGCCGATCGGTGTTCAAGTCCAGGCCTGGCTGGAACCGGGCAAAGCTGCTGCTGATGATGGTGTCGCTCTGGTTCATCCTGTTCAACAGCGAAAGTGAGTGGCTCGTTTGGACGTCTGCTTACGGCCGTGTGCTTTAAAACCTCTTAAAGGGGCCCTGCAATCATATTTAAGCGTCTACCTTTTGCGGTTTCCACGTCCCTTGGGGTTCGGGCAAGCCAGCGGGCACGGAGAGAGTCACTAAATATCAGTGCGTCATATTTTAACCGGACGACGCGGAAACCTCCTCCACCGACGAGAGCGACCCGCGGTACCGAAAGCGCGCAAAATGTGACGTCTTAGGTCCTGGGCTTACTACTGGTCAGAGCCGCTAAAAGCTTTTTTTTTAGTCGAGATACAAAATATAAGTGTCGCGAACCGTTTCAAATATGTATGAAAGTAGTTTTTGTTCAGTATTTTAGATCAGAAAAGAAACAAATGCAGTTTATAAAGTACGGAAACAAGAAATGACCCGTCGACATACCCGCCACCAAGCAGCGGAAAAAGCGGCGCATATTAGAAAGGGCTAGTGGGATGAGGCGCCGATGAACGGCGAGCGTAGAAAGGTCCCGGAGCGTACAAAGGCCATTTGGCGGTATGGCAGCGCGAAGTGGCTCCCGTCCTGTACTGGTCTTTACCCCGTGTTTGCTGTCGTTTGTGGCCAATGAAGTGTTATGCCGAAATAGTCTTTAATCGCGCAGCAAATGCAATGCGAGTCGCCCTGGCCGCCCGCTTCATACAGCCTATCCAACACACGGTTTAGTGGCGCCCTCTCGAGCCGTCGACACGAAGTGCGGCAGCCGTGAGCGCTCGATGAGCTCACTATACCTCCTCTAGTTCACGGCCACTCAAGCCAGGACCTACGACGTCATGAAAGCGGTTATTTTTTGCTTGTTTTTGTAATTCTAATTTTCCTATAACTTTTAAAATAAAGCGAATTTTGCGAAAAGAAAAGTTTCATTAAGTTACTACGTTCAGTGCGCTTAGGTTCGGTGCAAATTAAAAATCAGTCAAAACGCTGTTGCAGGACCCCTTTAAAGGGACACTGACACCCCCAAATTTTTTCCTTTTTTGTCAGGCGATTTATTATGGTGTCGGAATACTACCCAATTATTATTTTGCCACAGAATCACATATTTTTTTAATGAAGCCAAAAACGCAACTGCGAACCGAAACCGAAACGGAGAAGTGGAGAGGATAGCGTGAGTGGCGGAAGTCACGTAGCTACACCCAACCGTGCGAGTTTTTTTTTTTTTTTTCTTTTTGCACGGTAGCAGGCGAAATGCGTTTTTTTCGCCGTGGTATTCCTTTGCAGTTATGTTCGTTCCGCTCGCTGTTCTGTACTTCAAGATGAGTTGTTTTGTACATTTAAGTGTTGGTAATTAGTAGTGAGTGTCCGAGTGCCATGGTGAATTCCCGTGATCAGCTCCGAAAAGAATACTCCCAAGATGTTGTGTGAAGAGTTGCCTCACATGTCCTGCATCTGAAAGTGGCCAGAGTGCACAAGTTTCCGAAAGATCAACGGGTCGGGATCAATGGCTGGCTGCAATTCCTGTAGAACCATTACGCGAAGCTCCGAAAGCGGACGCTACCCGATTCATAGGCTCCTTGCATTTTGTGGAAAGTGATATACATTGAGTTCGCCGGTGTCAAAAATGGAATCCATACCATTTAGTTCAGCGACGTATCGTCCACAACAATTTTTTTTCTGTGATAATTGTAAAAAAAGAAATGTAAACATCGCAGAATGCTTGACAGAAAAAAAAAAATAAAATGTACACGCACACCAGGAATCGAACCCGTGCCCTCTGCGTGTGAATCGGACGTCTTTCCACTGAGCTACTGAAGGAACTCTTTCTGTGCGTAGAAATAGAGCCGGTAGACTGCATGTCGGAAGTTAGCTGCCGATTTCCCTTCAATACATGCACTCCCGGCTGAAGTCGAGCAGCACCACGCCTAGGGCACATTCGCACCTCGTAAAGTAACCGTACGCATGCGTATTCAACTCAAAGTACGCACTTCGTGTGCTTGAGCGTTTGAGTGAGCGATGTCTTCAGCCAGGAGAAGGGACGACAGCTCGGCGACGTCTTCGTGCAATCGGCTTGCTGGTCGTGCGTGTCGTACGGGATGAATATCAGTTCTTTTGATCGGTCTGAAATTTCTCTTTTGAAGAAAGACAGAATTCGCCGATACCGTGAACGACAGTTCTGAAGTAGAGGTCCAACGCCCATCGTCCGCTGCCATCCGCTAGTGCTAGTCCCACGATACGCGAAACGACGCCATGTTGAGGATTATGCAGTGAACGCACAGAAAGCTTCCGGTTGTCTGTGCTACCTTTTTTCAATCAACGTATTTGCAGCTTTTTTGAAGCCACAAAAAATGGGTTTCATATGTTTTCTATTTTTAATATTGACTGTGTGCCTTCAGTGACCCACGACTTTGATTAAATTTGGTGGTCGCATCGATACCTTAGAAAACGGCCCGTGACCACGGAAAAGAGAGTGAGCAAGACTCGAACCGGCCAGTTCTTGATCGGCGGTTTTCGGGCGGAAAGAAACCGAATTTCGAGCCGCAAATTCTGTTCTGGGTAGTTGGGCTCTCATACGTCACGTACAACTAAAAACCTCGGTGAGCATAAATACCCTGTCAGTGTCCCTTCTAAATCTCTGTCGACGACGAGAGGACACGCTGGCGCCGTCTGTCGGGCAGCCATAGAACGCTAGGCCATTCCATATATTTCTTCTTTCTTTTTTTCGTACATCATTCTTTCTTCCCTTGAAAAGCTTTTGACAATTTCTGTAAGAAAACCTTTCTCATGGATTGTACACACATTTGATCTTGCGAATAGCGCAAAACCTTTGCTCTAGTGAGATGCGGTTCCGCTCTCAGCTCGTAGATGGCGCTAGTGTACACGTGTTTGCTCCCCGTCATAAGAGATTGTTGGCATTAAGTCCTAAGCCAACGCGAGGGTGTGAATGGGCTTCGAGTGGGATTTAACTGATCGGTCGGGTGGTGGGGCCGGTTTGACGGGGCTCTCTGCGACAAACTCGTTCCTCGAAGTGGTCTCATCTTGCCACGAAGTACCCTTGTGCCTCTCTTCTCTCCGCTACAGCTGCCAGGAACATCAACTACTTCTACACAAAGAACCGGTTCGACTGGAACCCCGTCAAGTTCTCCAACGTGACGGCCTTCTTCGGCATCATGCAGATGATTGCGACGGCGGTGTGTCATTGTCTTCAGCAGGCTCCTCCAGATCCGTGACCCGTCTCTCGCCATCATTGGGGTCGTTGTGTTTGCGCTGCAGAACACCATCAAGGGTTTTGCCACCGAGGAGTGGATGTACTATTTGAGTGAGTCTACTCTGAATAGAAAGAGCATACCTTAAAGGGTAAGTGCAAAGAAAAAAATTGTTTGTTTAGACAGCCTATATAGGAAAAGCATGTCACAAAACAAATCTTCCGCGCAAAAACAATTTTTTTTCTAGCAATACAGTGAAACCCGTTTAGAACGAACCCACGTACAGCGAATTATTGTCGATATCGAACTCACGAAAAATTTCCATAAAAATGCCTGTAAGAAGTACTTGTTATAGCGAACTACATTTTGGCTATATCGAATTATTTCTCCTCGGGAAGGCTTCCGAAAACGCGCAAACAATAGTCTTCAGACCTGCCCCCCCCCCCCCCCCCAACACAAAAAAAAAAGTAGGAAAGAAAGAAAATTGCAAAAGATCAAGTTGCAAACAAAATTGAGTGAAGAGAAGCGATTCAGAAGGGAGAAAGCTAAAAAATACACTCTGCACGCATGCGAAAAAAAAAGACTTTCTAGCGCGTTGTTTTAAGGTGGAAGCGAAGAGATGAGAAAGAAAGAGAAGCTCTCACCTTACAATGAACGTGTCTTGGAAGTTTGTTGCAAATGGTTTTTGCTATATCGAATTACTTGCTAAATCGAACAGGTCGTAGCGTTTCCTGCTGTTCGTTATAAACGGGTTTGACTGTATTACGCCACAGGACGTAATTTAGTCGGAGTCACAACGTTTCCACATTTGAAACTCCCGCTCTTTCGACGCGCGGAGTGGCTGTTATACGTCACTCCGTGACGTATAGCAGCCACTACGTGACGTATAATACCAACTTTGTGGCGCGAGATTTAAAACGGACGAAATAGCCGCAAACTAAAATCAGTCTCGCGCAATAAATATTGCTGTAAAAAATTTGTTTTTGGCGGAAAAATTGTTTTGTGATATGCTTGTCCCAATTATACTGTTTAAAATACACTTTTTTTTTCTTTGCAGTTACCCTTTAAATCTTCAGTAAAGAGCCTAGTTTGCCCGTATTATCTTCAGCACGATCGGCAAAAGCTGGTAGACGTTGGCAGTTGAAAGGTTGAAGCAGCCACCCCAAAAACTGGATTCTTGGGCGACGTTATAAATCACATTCTAGTTAGATCTGACCTGCCATCGCATAACAGCTTGGGAAAAGCAATGCTGAACACAGACAGAACTTGAAGCTCTTGGGTACTGTTGGCATGGAATGAAACAGGAATGCCAGAACGTGTGGCCTTCAGTACACGCTGTGCTACTTGGAGGCTGATAAAATTATGGAGTGGAGTGTGAGAGTGTGAGCTTACTTTGATGAGCACGCCCTCGCAGACCCACTCTCCACTCCATAGTTTTATCAGCCTCCAGGTAGCCCGACGTGTGTCGAAGGCCACGCGTTCCGCCGATCGTATACCAGCGGTTGCGTTCCGGTATTCACATTTATTTCATGCCGATAGTACATACGCATTTCAGTTTGTTTCTTCAGATTCTATTTTTTTTTTTTAAAGATGATAGGTTTTTAACGTTCCGAAGCAACAGCTGTTGTGAGAATAGCTATGCAAACAAAGGGGAACCCAATTCAGGCCGAAGGGGGGGGGGGGGGAGAGGGAGGGAGGGAGGGAGGGAGGGAGGGAGGGAGGGAGGGAGGGAGGGAGGGAGGGAGGGAGGAGGAGGGAGGAGGGAGGAGGAGGGAGGGAGGGAGGGAGGAGAGGAGAGAAGAGGGGAAGGGGGATTTCTGCTGACGTCTCGCTGCTTCCTGTGCTGCATCATTCGAGGCAGCATTTTTGAAGCCGTGTCTTCCCATTTTGATTTTTTGCTGATGAAATCATATACGTGACTAGATTGTGTTTTGACCTTGCCGACGTCAGTAGAACATTTAAAGGACACATGCAAAGGAAAAAAAACTTTTTTTTTAAACAGCCGGGTTGGGAAAAGGAAGTCATAAAACGAATTTACAACGAAAAATAAAATATTTTAGAGCTATATTTACGGCGCTATACGAATTTGTAGTTGGCGCCCACGGGCGCCGCGGAAAAGTGGCCCATATTTATCAGGTGACTGGCCCCTAATTGTCACGTGGTGCTTGCGCTCTTTCGGAAGCTTCCTATGGTCTCGAAAAGTTACTTATTCATCTTCGTTTGAAGTGCAACAAAAAACAAAGATGAATAAGTAACTTTTAGAGCCCAAATGAAGCTTTTGAAAAAGCGCAAGCAGACGTGATCAGACCTGTGCGCCTGTCAGATGACGGCGGCGTGCCCGAAGCAGACGAACTTGTGCGGCGGCGGCACGGCGGCGTGGAGAAACGCGTTGAAGCGGCGGCGCACAACGCTCAGCGTGCGGCGGCGGCGACGCACAGGTCTACCGCGTGACCAGCGGCGGCTCCCTGGGCGCCAACTACAAATTCGTTTTGCGCCGTAAATATAGCTCTAAAAATTTTCTTTCTTCTGTTGTAAATTCGTTTTATAACATGCTTTTTCCATCTAGGCTTTTCCATCTTTGCATGTGTCCTTTAAGTTGCTCGAAGCTTAAATTTCTGGCGGAGGCGTACTGACCTGACAACTTGGTCGTTCTAGGTTATGTCATAGGTTCACCCGGTGGGGCCGCTGCTGTAGGGATTTCATCGTATGCTTCGAAGCTGATTGGTCCTTACGAAGCAAGTGAGTGCAGATTTCTTCTTGACTGTAATTTCACTTAAAATCTTAGATATTTAGTAGGCCTTAAAAGAACATAAAAGGGGCTATGAGATTAACTGTTTTATGGTGATTTTTCAATGTACACACTCAAGCATCCTAAAACGCTACAAATTATGATTATGTATGACCTATTTTCCTGTTGCTAACGTGATCAAGGGTTGCAACATGCCCTTTCTTCTTTGAAAGCGACATGCCCCTTTTCAGCAAAAAGGAGCATGTCGCCATCTTGGATTATGTTTTAATATGGAAATAGGTTGCATATGATCGTAATATTGAGCTTTCTAGGACACCTAGAGTGCTTAGATTCAGTTATTGCCATGGAAGGATGAACTCAAAATTCTCCTTAGTGCACTGATCTTCGAAATAAAAAAAGATAATAACAAACAGATTTTTGAAATTGTGTTTTTGTAGGTTTAGAGGCAACTTTATATCTTGTCCCGGAATATTTTCATGAGATAGGTTCCATCTCTTTTGAAATATTGCTTTATAAGCCAGTAAAATATGTCTGTGCACGTTTTCTTCTGTTTTCTCACAGTGGATGTTTTGTACACTTTGCTGTATTATGCAATCCATAGTTTTGCTTGTACACAGCCAATCCTTGTTATTTTTGTTTCTTCTAGCAATGTAAGTGAGTTAACCAACAGTGGATGCAAATACCTTAAACATGTCATCGGTACTTTTTGTAAATGCCTCCAATGTTTTGTGTAAAATTAATTTTAAAACTAAAATATTCGATGTCATAAAAAAGAAGCTTGTAAATCATCCTAGTTCTCTCAATCATACTTTATTGCTTTCTAGGCAGAGCGCAAGTTTGTCTGCTTTCTTGCACAGGGGTTGCGATGATGTCAGAATGCCAAGCTCTTATTGGCCGATTGAAAAAAAATTGCGGTGGCTTAGCTCGGCTATGCCAGGATATACGTAGCGTGAGCTTATGCGCACGAAAATGAGAGTCGCTATCAAGCGGCTCCGGTGCAGCGTCAGACTTGGCTACTGCGCAACGGAGGCGCACAGCTGGGCACGCGGCGGCGCCAGTGCGTCTGCCGCGGCTATGATGTCACTCCTCTGGAATGTGCAGACCGGCGAGGACAATCACGGCAGCGGCAAGCGCGCAGCGGCGGCTTCGCGTGGCTCTCATAATGAGCCGTGCTCATTATGCAAAGCGCGCGGCAACAACAAAGGAGCCACCGCCGCCAGCGCGTGCGCGTGGCTTTCATAATGAGTACGGCTCATTATGAGAGCCACGCGAAACTGCTCAACCTCGGCCAGTGTAGCTAACGCTACAAAATAGTGGGTAGACCTCAAGGCATCTAGCATCGAGGTCTCCCCACTGTCGTTCCAGTCAAAGCCAATAAGAGCCCGATGTCGCCCCGCCGTCACCGCAACCCCTGCACAAGAAGCAGGACGACTTGCTCTCTGCATAGACTTCTACTCTAAATACATTTGTTTATTTTCAATTTTCGGTACTATTTGAATTTTTGTTAGTCTTTTCCACACCTCATAAATTTCTTCCAATATTAGAAAACACAGCCAAGCTATATCAAAACTAAGTACATGTTCATAATCACATTGTAAAGTCAGATGTGCTAGGAAAATTGTATTTGGATTAAATCAGATATTTAACAAAAAAAGCGCTCTCGAAGCAGTGTTTTCCTTTAAACTGTTCAGTTTTAGCCAGTTTCGTTTAGGCCAACTTCATTGAGTAGAAACTAAAAGAATTTTCATACTGTCGTCTCTCTTTTTTCATGCACTTTGTTGACAACAGCTAAGGTTTTCTCCTTTTGGACCACCTGCGAATCGCTGGTGCCGGCATTCGGCGACGTCTTTTCCTCGCTGGTGTTCAATGCTGCCCTCGAGTACCAGCCAGGACTGCCTTTTCTCATCGGTGCTTTGCTACAGCTGTTCCCGTTGGCCGCCCTCATGTAAGGAAGAGTAGCTCGGCCGTATTTCTTTTCTTTGGCCGCTAATGGTGCCAATGTGAAAAGCTGGCTTGCGACGTTTATGACCTTTTTTGTAGCCGAGATTCGACATAGAAGAAAAATAACCATGCAAGCATGCTTTCCGTATGTGGGGGCAGGAGATGTCGAAGTCTGGTATCCATTGCTTAGTAATGGTGGGAGTTAATCGTATGTTTGACGTCGTTGTGTTTCGTTGTTGGCCATTATGTTTGTTGGGCAGCCGTTCTTCCTCGTCGAATGAAATCTCAAATTTGGTGCTTTGGAGGACGAGCTAGTTTTCAGCAAGCTCGTTTTTAATGAGCTTTAAGCATTGTATTAAGAAAGTGTATGTTATTTCTTTAGATATGAGGTCACAGAAAGAGTTGCAACTCCATTTTCAGCCCTAAAAGAAAAGTAATGTTTAAATTGCAGATTTCCGACTTTAGTAATCGGGCTACGAGTATTGTGTGTCGTCTCCAAACCCACACATGTCATGCTATCCTGATTTGGTGTCTGCCACCTCACTCAAAGCAAAATTCTGATTTCGCCCTAAGAAACACTGAATCGTTACCAAAAGTGGCGGCTGAGGAGTCGCGTGGCATTAAAAGAAAAAAAGATAAGTTTAGAATGTTCATGCGAAAATGAAAAAAAGAGAGCAGACATTTTGTTTCTGAAAGCCAGATAATACCATTTCATTCTGCCCTCTTCTCTTATGTCCTCCGAGTTTGAGAATCTGTTAGATTATATGAACAAGCTTAGAAGCAGCCTTTCATTGTTCATTTGGGAGTCTGACGACAGGCTCAGTAAGTTTCAGATAATGAAAAGAGGGATAGATTTCAATATTGACGTCTTTTTCTAAAAGCTTTTCCCATGATTTTGACGATAAGGCACGAAAACCTTGACCCCTCCCCCAAACCTCCACCACTGACTGGTGGTCATAAAATGGGTTAATCACGGTATATATGAGGAAGATGTTGGGGTGGTGCTTTAAAAGATGCTGGTCATTTTCACATGCATCTCAGAAACCCAATTGGTGGCAAGTCATCATTGTCAAAATAGTGGGAACAGGATTCGGAACTGGCTCCATTCGGATACAATGTTTGGTTCTACGATTTTGCAGATACTGCCTCAGAATGCCGGAGGCAGATCCGGACGATGACGAAGCGCTTTTGGACCCCAGCACCGAGGCTTCTGTGCAAGAGCAACCCCACAACCTGTGAAGCAATGGACGGTTGCGACAACGATCCTCTTCGCATCCGAAGGCGAAACTTCCGAATCCTATCGTGCGGTATCAAGCCATAGCCATCCCATCTCACCAAGCCGCCTTACCAAGCCTAGCCGTAGACACACAGCCGTGGATTGTTGAGACTTGTCAATCCGCACAGATGGTTAATATAACGACGGCGCTTGCGTTTAACTGAACCTGCTCCGCGAAAATTTTGAGGAGGATGTGCTAGCCGAGAGGGACAAAGCTAGACGGATCCACCGGGGCAGACGAATCTCTCATTTCTTATCAAGTAAGTTGCTTTAGTAGACTAGAAAAAGATGGAACGGTTTCCCCTTCCACCCGCCGATTATTTGTCGGGCCAGTTTGGGGTAGCCCTTTAGGGAACATTGCATGCCTGACCGGTCAGGCGCACCTGTGCGATGACCGAAGTATTAACCGAGCGCTTGCACCGAGTAATCTACCCGGGTTTGTATGAAGAATTGTTGCTTTCATTGAGCGGCTCGTTCAATGTTTTCAGACGGTGTAGGTATTTACCGGGGACAACCTGCTCTTTTAGGTTAGAGACTGCGTTTGTGGAGAAATGTGGTCATGCTTTGCCGCATCTTTTTGTGTGCTTATCGCAGGTGATGCGATTTGTCTGCCACTAGGTATCAGATATGGCATTGTTTATTTTGTGTGCTGACTTGTCTTGTGGACACTAGACATTTGTTTTTATTTATTTTACCCGGGCTGTGCTATATATAATTTTAAGGGTTGCCGGACAACGCCTTTGGTCTGACGCTGAATCGCGAGCTTATTTTGCACTACTTATTCCTTTTACAAGGAATAATGCAAAAAAACAAGCTTTGTAAAAAAAAAATTTTTTTCCTTCCGTTTACGTTTACACAAATGAATTTGCTCAAACATAAAATTGCCAAAAAATCCTAATCACGTCATTAAAAAATGCAAGCGAAAAAAAAAAAAAACTTCTTGGCGGAGTTATTTAATGGCACATCACACTCATGTGTGCTGATTGTGTTTGACTCTTCTTTTTCATGCATATTAAAAGCGGTATTTTTTAGAGCGAAAATTGGAATGCAGGTATTGACAATGTAAGAGACAGTCATTTCCACCATAAAGTGAAGCAATTCGCAGCAAAGTTGGGATTTGAATACAACATTGAAGCTGTTGGTTGCCACACTTGTGTATGCAGATATTTTTTGCTTCTCCCTATGGAGGCTTGGCAATCTATAGTGACCGCCGCTTTTCAAGTACTCCCACCTTGTAAACCTCACCTGCCCCAACAAATTTGCCACTGTCACAAAAAAAAAAAATAACACGGTATTTTTTGTTTACGCGTTTTAGTCGCCAAGACGATTCTGGCTACTTACCTTTGCGCTTTGAAGGAGGGCTGTGCGTGTTTTGCGACAATAAAAAAGGGGCCATCTCCGTAAATATTGACCCCAAAACCTCACATTACCTTTGAATTGCATGCCGTGAAACCACGTGCGCTGGGTTGCGAAACCCCAACGCTCGTTTAATCGGCTACCAAACGGAGCGGTGCTTCCGAAATGCTTCAGACGACTTATTGCAGACGAAACCATTGCACGAGTGCAGCAAGCTTGCAAGCCACATCTGCCGATCGGAGAGCAAAGTTTGAGTGATGGGGAGTAGAGCACTGCAAGGGCCGGAATTTCTAGGCCCGGTCCGACCCGGCCCGGAAGAGACACTGCCCGGACCCGGCAGGATTTCTTAGACAGAAGCTTAATACCAGCCAGAGCCCGACAAAAAAAAAAAAAAAAAAATTTACACATAACCCTGAGCCTGGTTTGAGCCCTGACAGATTATATACATGAGCACAAAAAGGTGTGCAGGCTTTAATCCAAAAACTGTCTAAGCATAAAGCAAGCATATTTGATTTAAATTTATTTTTAAACTTAAACCGAGTTGTTCGTTGTTGTTTTTTGACTACGATAAATATTTTGACTTTGACGATGTCTTTTCGAGAATATGGGCGAAATATGTACTTAGTGATCTAGAGAAAAACAAAAAGGGGGCAATATTTTATTTACTGTATGCATTTCTTGAAGAGAAATTGGACTTTCGTTGTTCAATTCGCTTCACAAAGAACTTTCCTATCTACATGTTTTTGTGAAGAAACAATCAGAATCACGCTAGTGCATCTTGAAAAGGCTGTATAAGCATAAAATTGTTTATGGTAGTTAGCTTATCTTTGGTGGAATAGTAAGGCTCCCTGCACGAAGTGCAAAGTCAAGCTCACATTTTTCTTCTCTTTTTTTTTAGTGTGAAAGGCAGAGGAAAAAATGAAAGCCGTTTACAACTCCTTGTAACGCCGAATTAGAGCGCAGCTCTTGAGGAGAGGGAAGGCACGGGGGGGGGTCACGTGACCTCGGAGAGGGGGGGGTCACGTGGCCTGGGGGTCACGTGACCTCGAGGAGGGGGGGGATTTTCCCCGCTAAATTTAGCGGGGAAAATTTTCCGCTAGATTTAGCGGGGAAAATTTCCCGCTAGATTTAGCGGGGAAAATTTTCCGCTAGATTTAGCGGGAAAATTTCCCGCTAGATTTAGCGGGGAAAATTTTCCGCTAGATTTAGCGGGGAAAATTTTCCGCTAGATTTAGCGGGGAAAATTTCCCGCTAGATTTAGCGGGGAAAATTTTCCGCTAGATTTAGCGGGGAAAATTTTCCGCTAGATTTAGCGGGGAAAATTTCCCGCTAGATTTAGCGGGGAAAATTTTCCGCTAGATTTAGCGGGGAAAATTTTCCGCTAGATTTAGCGGGGAAAAATTTTCCGCTAGATTTAGCGGGGAAAATTTCCCGCTAAATTTAGCGGGAAAATTTTCCGCTAGATTTAGCGGGGAAAATTTTCCGCTAGATTTAGCGGGGAAAATTTTCCGCTAGATTTAGCGGGGAAAATTTCCCGCTAGATTTAGCGGGGAAAATTTTCCGCTAGATTTAGCAGGGGAAAATTTCTCCGCTAGATTTAGCGGGGAAAATTTTCCGCTAGATTTAGCGGGGAAAATTTTCCGCTAGATTTAGCGGGGAAAATTTTCCGCTAGATTTAGCGGGGAAAATTTCCCGCTAGATTTAGCGGGGAAAATTTTCCGCTAAATTTAGCGGGAAAATTTTCCGCTAGATTTAGCGGGGAAACAATGTTTCCGCTAGATTTAGTGGGGAAAATTTTCCGCTAAATTTAGCGGGGAAATTTACCCATCATGCACCGCGCAATTACGCCGACGAGCGACGCCGCTCAAGCCGGAAACGGGCGCCTAAGAGCTGCGCTCTAAAAGACACTCATGTTGCACCCTGCGACTGGAATGCCCTCGTTTTCTTGACCGCACTTAGCTACTATGATGGTGGATCCATACGTTTCCTTTTATCCATGTAAAGGCCTTCCAAAATCAAGAATCTTTTCTTTTTTGAGCGGCGCCATAGTTATTTTGCATTTCGCTTGTTTTTTTTCATTGAACCTAGAAGATCAATCGGCACGCTTTTTGTTGTCAACAATTTAGAATTTGCCGCGAACGACTGCCGGGCCAGCCCGGGCGGCGAGGCGGCGGCCCCGAAAAATATTTTGTTCAAGCCCGAGCCCGGCCCGGGCCCGAGAAAAAGGCGTGCTACCCGGCCCGAGCTCGGCCCGCGGGCCGGGCTGGCCCGGGCCCATGCAGTGCTCCAATGGGGAGTGGCGTGCATTTTCAGAACACCTGCGATTGGATACATTTCGGTTCGGTGCATTAATAAGACAGATAGGAAATGCCAGAAAGAACAGGCGGCGTGGTGTAGTGGCTAGCATGCCCGACCGGATATTGGAAGACCTGAAGTTGGAATCCTGGCGCCGCCAAAGATTTTGTCGTGTGGCGGCCTCGTAACCTTTGTTCAGTTCGATCAACTATGGTTCATTCATCTGCATATTTTGGAATATTGTTTTCTACTATGTTTTTATCTGTTGGAATAGTTTGTTTCCCGTAACCCACTTCATAATATTTTTTAAATGACCAATCCGAGTTCAGCAGCTGTATTGGAACGTTGTGAAATGCATGTACCTAGCCTTCCTATTCGTTTTTCAACTCGCATTAGAAAATGGCTATTTTCGATCCGAATCCAGATCCGAAATGGCATGCGACCCTTCTGAAGTATTCGTGGCCCTGAGGGCTAGTGCCAAAGTTAGATGTATCCCTCAAGGTGGTTTTCGGATAAAAGTTTTCATCACGCTTAACCTCGGAGATTGGCGACACGCACGTGTCTCAGAAGTTTCACGTTTGGCCTTGGTGTGTCTGCCCTCGGATACGCTTGCTATCTTTGTATCGTTGCGATCTATGTAATTTTCCCAGATTCTTTTAACCCTTCAATTTGGAGCTAAATTCGCAGAGTGACGAGTTGAAATCGGCTTAGACTCGAAACTGCGTCTGCTAGAAAGCAGAGCCACGGTCGGCCCCAGCATCAGACGAGCGGATACAGAAAATAATCTTTATTTGTATATGTGTACTATCATGCCAAAAAGAAAGACGGCGATGCACGCCTCAATCGGCGACAATGCACACCTCAATTGACACGGGAGGCTCGAGAGCACCGGCTTTTGCCCGTGCTCTTGTGACTAAGCAAGCTTTGAGTCGCCCTCCGAGGGCGCCTCAAAGCTTGCCCAGTCACTTCCCCACCTTCTTCTTGAGGTTGTCGGCCAGTTTGTCGAGGAACTCGAACGTGTTCAAGTAGTCGCTGCGTTGAACGCTGCAAAAACGAAAAGTGGGCATTGTTTGGGTTATGCTCTCAAAAACTTTCGTCGTACACTGGTTATAAGTAGGGTCCTGCGTTTTCGAGGTTTATCTATTCTCCTCCCATGTCGGGGGGCGGTTTTGCGGGTTTATTTTTACCCAAAAATTCTGTGTATTTCGAGGCTTACGTTAAAGAAAACGGGACGCAAAAACGTGTTTCTTTAGCTACGTGTACGTAGGAAAAGTGCGCCTAAGAGCTGCGCTCTAAGAACACACAATTTAGCCACAAAGAAAAACGGGAATCTGAAGCATACCCATACTTTTACTATACCTACTTTGTCCCTTGTTAAGGTGAACTAACTGCTAGCTCTTTGCGGTCGATCATGCCTCGGCTGCACAAGCGAGGCACGAGTGCCATTCAAGGGTACCCACTCGTGCTTGTAGCTTTCGTGGTTTGTCCATGTTAAGGTGAGACGAAGTACAATAAAAGAGAGACGTTTCCTTCCTTCTATCAGTGTTTCATGCACCACTTGATCAGTTCGTAACTTCCGGCTCCCACTATTGTCATCCGCAAGACACCATAAAATGTTCACCGGCGGTGCCCATGCCGTCAGCCCATTTCACGAGACATCCAGTGCCTACAAAGGCCTGTTCACACATGCACCGCAGCACTAACTCAGAACTATAGACGAAGAGCTGACTTTGTGCTATATCCGTGCTCTGATGCATGTGGCTCTGCCTTTTCTTGCTTATACACACAGTGCTGTGCCACTAACTCATCTCTGAGTCGGCACTGACTGTAGCGCTGAAGTAGTGCTGACTTTGCGTCATCCTAGTGCTGAGATCCATGCGTGAACCGGCCTCAAGATTTGCCTCTTGCCCATGTTTTGGGGGGTGGCACTCACCCCGACATGCCCTTGCTGCAGATGGCCAAATCCTTGGTCATGTAGCCAGCCTCGATGGTCTCGATGCAGACTGCTTCGAGGGCCGCGCAGAACTTGGCCAAGCTTGTGTTGCTGTCGAGCTTGGCCCTGTGGGCCAGACCCCTCGTCCATGCAAAGATGGAGGCTGCCGAGGAAAAACGGCCCGCATTAGCCTCCTGTCTGCGCATTTCTTGGGCTTGCTTTTGGCATGATTTCTCAAGTCTGATGGCACCTGCCCATGGCGTTAAATTTATTTTGGCGCCCAATTGCATGGTGGCCATCTCACATGTGGTCTTGCAAAGCAGAGAGAAAGAAATGGGCAAAGCCTAGGTTCCATCCTTGTGTACTCTCCGTGCCTCCTAAAGAACAGCTCGTTTACATACATTCGCTTCTTCCACCTTCCACTACAGGCGCAAGTCAGGGGTGACCACTGTACTAAAAAAGCGTTTTAGTCTAAAAAACAAGAAAAAAAAAAAAAGGAGGCACGTCTTTGTGTCCTGTTTTAATACATGCAACATCTCGCACAATCGTTTCCCCGAAGCACACATCTCCTCGCGCACGTCTCCTGCATCAATTCCACTGAAAGCAAGGAACCCATTTGCAAACATTGCACAGCACACTGGCCGAAGGAGAATCTCCTGCGACATGCCTTTCCACAACGCAGCAGCCACTGCTGTCAATCGCAGCACACTTCATGTGGTCGTTTGCAATTTTTTCTTCGTTATAATGTTAGCATCAGTGAAACGGACAAATGCAACAAAAATTAATTATTCTACGGCCAGTTGTGCATGTATGCCCGCTCACAATACGAGGAACAACACTTGATCTGAGCCTCTTGCTATGACTGGGGTCCCCACAGCCCCGTTACCTCTCGACTCGTCGAACAGTCCGGAGGCTGAATTATAAACTTTGTGTTCGAGTCCTGGTTTTGACTGAAGCATCTCTGAAGACTGGCAGACGCGCCAAATGAAGCGAGACCACTGGTAACACCAAACCAGAGCACGAAAAGAAGGCTGCGAGCTCACCAATGGGATTGGTCGGGGTCTCCTGTCCCTTCTGGTGCATCGCGATAGTGGCGAGTCACCGTGCCGTGCGCCGCCTCGGCCTCCAGCGTCTTTCCGTCGGGGCAGACGAGGACGCTGGTCATCATCCCCAGCGATCCAAAGCCTGAGAGGTGCACAAGAGAAATTAACCTTATTGCAATGAAGTTAACGCCAGGAAGCACGAGAGAAACTTAATTTAATTAGCGAGTTAGTTGGCCCTAGTATCGCGCTCAATGGAAATGAAAACCGTCTGCCATTCGAAGCAGGGGTTCAGGTAAATTCCTGAAGTCTTGTTGCTTAAATATAAGGTGCTGGCTTTGCCTTGCTTGCCTTTAAATTAATTTTTGCACACAGTGCACATATGGCTAGAGTTTCGTATAAAATTATCTTAAAACTGAGCGTCTCGCGACAACGCATGATGTATTTTTGCCCAGCAGAGCGGGGAAATTGAATTGGTGTACGATTATACACCAATTCAGGATTCGCTAAGCCTAACAGGGAAATAGTTCCCTCTAAATTTTAGACTCGTAAAATAGAAACAAGACGGACAAGAAGAGCGCTGCTTCCGTCTGCCGCCACGGCTGCTACAGAAATAATATGTAAATGAAAACGTAACGAGCATAAAAAATTATTCCACCTTGCATTCTATGCACCTCGACTTTGTTGTAAAGATTAAATGCCCCAAGCCCCAATTTTTTTATATTCTGTAAATGACTAAATTTTTGCAAGGACCTACTTTTCGCAAATTTCGCGAATCGCCTACAAACGCGAAAAAATACGCCCCACAGAAAAATTCGGGCAAATATGTGAACGCTACGGAAGCTACACTCGATTCGCGAAAATCAGAACCCGCGAATAATTTCAAACTTTCAGCTTTGGCCCGATTCGGCGCAAATTTGAGCCCACGAAAATTTAGTCGTTTACAGTATATCTTTTTTTATAATGGATTAATTGAAGGAATAACTCAGTCTTGCGATTCGCCCTAAGGCGACCCTCGCTCGGAGCGAATACGACTATTGAGGAAAGCCGAAAGGACTTGCCCTGTGCCACGGCGTCGGACTGCACGTCGCCGTCGTAGTTCTTGCACGCCCAGACGAAGCCGCCCTCAGACTTCATGGCCTGGGCCACCATGTCGTCGATGAGGCGGTGCTCGTACCAGATGCCCTTGGCCTCGTACTTGGACTTGTACTGGCTGCAAGAGGCAGACGAGTTCACATGGACTGTGCACTTCCATCGAGGCCATCTTTCGTGAGTCGTGCGACCTTCGAAAGATCGCAGTGTTAGGACTCTGTCGCTGTGCTGAGTATCTGTGCCTCGAGGTCCAGCAAAGAGAGAGATGGGTGCGTTATTCGGACGTTCTTGTTGCTAGGACGGATGCGCATTACCTCTAAGGAACAGTAAAGCGGAAGCTGGCCCGGTAGATCTTTCTCTCGTGGGGTTACTTCATTGTGACAAGCCGGCCTTGCTTCTGGCTGCACAGCTTTTTTTTTTATGTATTTATTTTTGACTTTATCACAATCTGACTAAATTTTTCATTTCCAAGAGATTACCCGGCTTTTGTTGGTTTAGAAAAGAAGGCTCCACCAGCAGGACTCAACGTGAGAGACACTGAAACTTCCATTTGTGGTGAAAAAAAAAGTAAAGGAAAAAAAAAAAGAAAACGGCAATCCTCATCAATGCAAAAGCTGGCACGTCTAAACAAAAGCTAACCGCCTGTTTCAGGGTGTCCTTAACACCATATTGCATGCAAGTACAGTCGGGCCTTGGTTATGCAGGAATTGCAGCTCCCTGCAACAACCGCTCTATGATGGGGTACTGGATGGTCGGATAGCTTTTTTTATAAGCTTCCTCGATGCTTGAGTAGGAACATATCTGCAGGCGTATAGGTACTTCCACAAGTATACATACTACTTCCAAAGCATGCATACTATATGCCTCACTCCACAAAGAGAAAGCTAAAGTTGCTCATTCTGAACTAAAAAAAAAAAAAAAAAGAAACTTTGCAGAGGTACGCACTTGTCATAGATGTCCTGGAAGATGTCCTTGAATCTGCCATCATACTTCTTCAGGATAGTGTTCTTGGTGCTGAGAGAGATTACAGAAACTTGCTATAAGTACTCCCCGCATGTAGTACTCGTGGTGGACTACTCTTCACACATGTAGGACCCATGATGATTATTTTCTGCCTTGCAGTATATTCAACGATTCGGTGCTTTGTGAGAAGCCGTTCGCAGAACACGCAACTTTACAGAACATGCATCCTTTGCAGAACATGCAACCTTAGCAGAACACGCAAGCTCTCTGAGAAATGACTCTCTCACATCATCGGGTAAAGAAAAAGGAAAATTGAAATGTGACAGTTCACTGCTACCGAGCCACACTGTTTATGCTGCATTCAAATCACCGACCTTTGAGTTCTAATAATTTAAAATATTACCCAAAGCTTAGTTGCACAATAACTACATAAAATAAACCAATTGCAAAGGTCGTCTGCTGCTAAAAACTTCGACAAGAGCGAGGCTGTTGAAAATAAATGCGGAGAAAATATTAGACACAAAAGCTACAAGCGTAAGGAAATGGTATGCTGCAACACACCTGAGGTAGAGCGGCAGTTCACGTTGTAGTGCAAATTGGAGCGAGCTGTGTGCAAAGTCCTTGATGGACTGCGGGCAAAAGCACGAAGAGAAGACTGCTTAGTCATCATGCCGTTGTGAACATAATGTCCGGCTGGGATTAAGATATACAGGACAGTACAACTCTAAAAGCCGGTTTCACACATGCATCTCGGCGCTTCAGCACAACTGTCAGTACTGAGTAGGCACTGCAAGAAAAGCTGGGGCCCCATGTGAAGTCAATACTTTGCTCAGCGCTGCATGTATGTGTGAACAGGCCTTAACCAGACAGGAGAGTAGAACTCTAACTAATGACTTTCGCTATTCTGCACACTGCACAGTCCCAAGTGCTCGTGACACGGCGTCTGGTGTTAGCAGAGTTGAATTTCACAACCACATGACTGGATGGATGGATGGCATTGGCAACACCCAGTTTGTATCGAGCGGTAGCTTGTGCCACCTAGCCATATCCCACTTCGATTAAAGTTGCCAGACTGCAGTGAGATCTAGTAGTACACTTTGTGACAGCTCTTTCTCACTTTGTTGTGTGTCTACTAAATTTCGTAGATGAAAGGTGCATGCCATGCTTGTTGCAAGTGCCAACGTTCCTCGAAGTGCCCATTGCTGGTGCGGGTTTTGGGAGGCAAATGGCAGCATGCAGCAACAGAATAAACTAAAGGATGCCATTTGTTCTGGCAAAGTGTGCTTCATCATTTGTTTGTTGTCGTTACTCGTAAAAAGAAGTATCGAGGGACCTCAGTGTGCACAAGTGCAATTTCAACGTTTGCAGATGTTCATTCAGCAAATGTTTATTAATTCTTTTTAAAACTTTTTAAAAAAGTGATATTCCCTCATTTGGTGTACCGAACAAAACAGCTTCACTTGTAGAGCCAGGTGCTCAGTAAACTGATGACGAGCGACAGATATGCTTTCGCGTGAAAAAGATGCCGCGAGTGGGCGCAAAAAGAAACTTGAAACACAGCACTATATTTTTGATGGCATGTGGAAATGGCATGGAGCATGGCTTGTGCTAGTTTTAAATCCACAGGTGTGAAGCATGCAGCTGTATCAGATTGTGGTCTGCCTGCGAAGTGAAACAGTGCCGTTTTGTATAGGTGCTTCTCCATGTGTGCAAAAGCACCACCTTTTTCCTTTTTTAGCAACGTTTAATTTTTTTGTTATGGATGAAGAGATTTAGCCTAGCGCATCCTACGATTGTCTTTGAGAATCTTTCTTTATGGATGTAGCTGCTATAACTTTAGTAGCGTGCAAAGGGGATTAATGAACCCATGGAACATTTCAGTTTTATACTGAAACACCCTGATGTCAGTAAATTGGTACTAAAGAGTTTATTACTAAAGGGTGACCTGTTTTATTATGCCTTCACTTCATATGAGGTAGCATAAATCAGCTACTTCAGTGAACGCATTACAATTTTCCACAAAGATGAACTTGCGGTGAATGTATGCTCTTAAAATTTCCACGAATGCAATTTTCAGGTGCGAAGTTGGGTATAAAAATCGTTACCTTTTTGTGAACATGTCTTTAGTGGCACAGCAAAAAAAGCCCTTTATGACCGATTGTCTTTGACATTTATCTTTTAAGGAAAAAAATATACATTTAGACTAGCGTTCTCACCATTTTATCAAAAACTATGCAGCTTGGAAGCCTAAACTGCTGCTTTATAGTTGTGCAAGGAACAAAGGAACAATTGCAGGCTCTAAAACTTTGAAAGCACATGTCCACTGCTTGCTAACATACTTTGCAGAAAATCGCAACCCACGTGGTCAAGACCAATGCATGCAGCCGGCTTGCAATTGGAAAAACAATAATGCGGAAGACGACATGTTACCGTCTTTCAAATTGCAACCCATACTAACGCACTTGTAAAGTACCCCCAAATTGAAAACACGAAATTAGCACCCCTACACGTCTCCAGAGTGGCTCAAACCGCCCATACCTCGTCAGTGTTGTACATGGCCAATGCGACCCCTCCTCCGGTGCCTTGGAATTCGTACACCTTGAAGTTCATGGGCGGCTGCTCGGCACCGCTCGGCGTGAATTTGATCTCCAGGGTCCCCGGTCCCGGCACCACGAAGTCGGTGGCCTTGTACTGGTCGCCAAATGCATGACGGCCGATCACGATCGGCTTGATCCAGCCGGTCACCAGGCGAGGGACGTTCTTGCAGATGATGGCTTCCCGGAACACGGTCCCTTCGCGCAAGAATGCGTCGTCACCCGATCGCCAAGCAGGGGTCGGCATTTACGGTCAAACTTGCTCAAGCTTAAGTTAGCCCCAAAACAAGAAGTGCCATCCCCTCATCCTCGAACTGGAAACAAACTCGACAGACCTCACTATCACAGCCGCACTCACACTCAAATGAGAAAACTTGCTACGAAAACACTATAGGTCTGAGTAAAGCGATACATGTTGGTTGTATTCCGATAGTCGTAACCTGACAGCTTAGCGGAGTTGCACTTCATTGACCAAGTGAACGATTGCTTTACATTATTTTTGCAGTGTTTACATCATTAGATGAAGACGCAATCGATAAGTGCTTCAAGCGGACCTCATAAATGATTGCTAGATAGAATTTCTTCGTCATGTCATGCTGTCCAGCGAACACAATTCACGGATAGTTGCCTGTTACAGCACCTACACTGGGCAGATCACCAGAGTACACCAAGGTACTGTTTTAAAAAGATTACCAATGCACAAAACAACGTCGTCCAGTTTTTAATACACAAATCAACACCATAAAATTGAGTAGAATGCTCAATTTGTTTTGCGGTTATTCTGCTCCAGAGAAGTCATTACTGACAGACGGGACGATAAAATGTGCCCTCCTGCAGCTGTGTGCCGCACTTTCTCTGGCCACGCATTATATCAACTGAGGCATGAAAACAGCTGCCATAATGTGTAGAAGGAAAAAGGATGTGGTTCTTTGCGGCATAGCTGCCATCCCCACAACGATATATTCCGTTCAAAGCAAACTGCAATAGCGTCACTGTGAGCCGATTGTTCTTTATATGTTCTCTCAGCAACATATCTGTTCTTCTAGGTGACCCTCTACTAATGTTTCTATTTGTTTTATTTTTTTTTAATTCTGGTTTTCTTCTAGGGGTTTTCCCCTGGCCGTAGTACCCCTTTCCCTTTGTGTCCGGTTTCCTTGTCCTACGTGGTTGCTGTTTGAACGACGGTTCGTCTCTTTGCGAAATGTCCTTGGTTCTCATAGTTCTTTTTATAGTACTTCCTGGTTTCTCGAGGTTCCTTTGTTGTGTTAGCTTGAGTCCCACGCTTTGCCTGCTCATGGGCCAATTTAAACACACGTTGGCAGAAGAGAATTTTAGCTGTGTTTGGAGCTCTTGTGTATCTCCTTCGTCCCGCCTCTCCCCCACCCCCAGGGTTTGCAATGTCAGTCTTAAACCAGCTTGCCTGCACTCTTGCTTAGTGTCGTGGGGTCTGGTCCTTAGTCCATGCAGACTCGTTTATAGCTTATGTTGTTTAAGCATAGTGCAGTACATTCCCTTTTTCCTTACCTGTGTAATGTTCAAGATAGCTTCATCAGCAATGTTTAATTGGTTCCAAATGCACAAAAGATATGGGGTGGGTGCTTGCATGAGAATTAGTAGGGGTGAAAAGTGGTTTGAATCGACAAGTACAGTGCCCTTCCTAGCTTCAACATTGTCGAGATAACCGATTGCCGTCCCTTTCCCTTGCAATGTGAAGGCTGTGAATAATGCAGTGCTATTCAATTTGAATCCCTATTTGCACACCCCCAACAAGAATTCAATATCTACAATAAATATTTTTTGTACTTTCGACCGAAATGTACCCGCAAATTTGACATCTCCCACATTTCGCTACACTTGTGGGATCGTCTTACGTATCCAACATCTAATACAATCCGAACACAGAGGGTTACACCATGCCAAAAATACACTCGCTTATCGTAAAGGTTCCGTTCTTGCTGCGGTCTTAAGTGAAATGACAGCAGACTCCCCTCCACCTCCATGTTCTTTCGCATACCTCCGAGGATGTTACGGATGGTTCCGTTGGGGGAGCGCCACATCTGCTTGAGCCCAAACTCCTCGACGCGTTTCTCGTCCGGCGTGATGGTGGCACACTTGATGCCGACGTTGTACTTCTGGATGGCATGGGCACAGTCCACGGTCACTGCAGGACGACGGACGACAAAAATTCTGTCATGCCAACATTCGGAGGGAAACCACGAACAGCAGAGAGCCACATTGGGTTTTTGCACAGACGTTAACCGATCGTGGCGGTGTTCACTCTTTGGGGGGATAAGCTGTCTGCTATCCTTCGTTTTACCTTGCAATGGACCCCAGAAGACGCTACAGAGCCATCGAAGCCAATCTAATGCTGTGCCTGTGTCGCACGACGCTCGGGAGGGGTGCAGTGGCAGGCTAGTCATGCGATACACTCACAGTACTGGATTGGTTGGGACGGTTCGTTGCATCCACTGTGGTCCGTCGTAAGGTAAAACGGAGTGTATGGTTTGTTTTACTTTATGCACCAGCGAAGCCGAAGTTACAAGTACAAGCATGTTGCTCCGAATAATACTTGCATTGCACAAGCCCGGATCGCACTCTTGTAGTCTCTGCTACGCTGGCGGTCAAAGTGAGATGGGTATAGACGTGAAAGGTTTTGCGCTACGGGAAGACCACTTTAAAGGGACACTCTTTTGTCAGCACGGGCAAACGGTATGGCAGGCCCACGAGGAAATTTCCAATAATACGTGCATATCTAACAAATCCCAAGAAAAGCCCATACTAATTTTTAAAGGTGTGCTTGAGAAATATATTAGGTTCAAATAAAAAAATAAAAATGCATAAGCTGAGCAGTAAGACGGGCGAGAAAAGAAGCTGAAAAAAGAATGCGGAGACAAATGAAAGTTTCTCTCAAATGCATCTAGTGGATGGGTCGTTCAAACCATTAAACGGCTTGCAGAATGAACTCGACCAGATAAGTGCCTGCGAATCATCGGTTTCTGATCATTTCCTTGCATTTTTCTACTTCCTTACTGGATGGAATTTTGTATACATCGCTTGGGGAATTTAAAAAGTGATGGAATACGACATCTGTCAAGTGCCATGTTGGTGCACCTTGATCGTTTGTCTTGTCCCTGTTCTCCATGCCAAGGTCATAGGTGTGAAGCTCGACATCCAGGAAGGGCAGGATGAGCTTCTCTTTGATGAGATCCCAGATTACTCTGCAAGAAGGGACATCCTGATGCACTGGGATTTATTCCACACGCATGCACAAATGGCGGTCAAGTAGCATACTTTCATGTGTTGACTTTGCACACGGAACTAGTGATTGAGTGGGCGATGGAAATTAAATGCTGCAAGCTGTTTTCCATTCCTGTTTCAAGTTGGTCACCAGTACATCCTTATCTTAAAGCCCCACATAAAAGTAGATATCTGCTAGGAAAATCTGGACACGAAAAGAAAATGCTTGCACATGTCATTACCTGAAGTGCAAGGCATTACACATATACTACTCCTTAACAGGCATTGAGCAGCATATGTCACGAAATCCTCTTTACTCAATAGCACTGAATAATGATTTTAATGAGCATATATGCTTTTAAACACCACATCCATTGGGCAGTAAAACTGGTATCAACTAGTCGGTCGCACCTGGTCATTTCGTCCCCAAGGATGTCCACTACCGGTCCACCTGGAACCGAAAGAAGTAGATTAGTAAAGATAATCGAAGCATATTGAACCCCCAGCAGAAAGCCGGAAGTTTCACAGATCGTCACTAAGCTAATACAATAAATACGTATCGTAGTAACGACCCAATGACATAGATCGGAGTACGGTTATATACTCACACTGGATCTTGGCCATGGCGAAAATCGGGTCAAATCAGGAGGAAGTACTGAGGCTGTATTGGGCAGCACGAAGCGTAGTTGCGGACGTCTGCAGGACTCGCTCGACCTGTTCAACGAGATAGCCGGCAATCGCGACGAAAGTCGAGCCGGACGAGTCGTTGGAATGGACGTCAAAACAGCTAGTCAGCTGTTTTTTGAGATAGCGACTCTGCGTGTTACTCACCTCCCTCGCTATCGGGCCCTTATCTGCTGGACAATAAACAACCGAAACAGGGAAAACTGCCAAGGCCGGGATGCCGGGCGGCGTCGAGTGAATGATAAACCGGATTGCTTGCACAACACTCCACCGGTCAGTGGACGGCGGCTGTGTCTGGCTGCGCGCACTACTTCCGCTACTTCTATGGATTCGATTTCGTTTTTGTTTTAGCGTTAGTTCAAAATTAAACACAGACTGCAAGTAAACCTCGTAGGCTAAAATTTAAAAAAAACTAAGATTACTTGTTGTATGTTAAAAAATATTTACAAGTTTTGCCGTACGCGTTTAGTTCGGACAAAAAAATAAAAAGAAGAAAGAGTTCAAGTTTTCGCTAAAACTAGCGGTTAAAGCGATCATGAAGTCGATGGGCATGGTAACACTGTGCAAGCATAAAAAAATGGCGATTGTGGACGGTATGGTGCCTTTTGCGGCCGTTGTTTCAGCTTGACAGCTAGGCGGTGTTATTTTACGGTAACGTGCGCGGACATGGCTTCAACTGCTCTAGAAAGTGGTCCGGTGAATGCCCGCAGAAAAGCGCTATTCGCCGCAGTGTGTTCAATTTGCTTGGAGTCCGGTTTCGCGTCCGCGGAACGGTCCGCGGTGGAGAGCTTGGTGGAAATGCTGCAAAGCTGCAAGTTTCTGTCATCTTGACCCTTGTTTCTGCGGAAAATAAGGGTCGTTGTTTAATGTTTCTTTTTCTTTAAGGTCTGTCCGAAATTGCCAGAAGCAGTCGCGCCTTCTGCGAGCTTTCGGGAAGGACGCAGGTTCTATCCGGCGACGTATTCGTCGCGCTCATCGAAGCTGGTAAGCTCTATTGTATTGTATTGTAAAAAAGTGGTGCGTAATTTTTTAGCAGATGCTGGAAGGTAGATTGATTAGAAGCCATGCTGGGAGGATTGTAATGGGAATAAAGATGGTAATAGATTTTTTTTATTAGTTTCTAATTCATAATGCATTTGATCTCTTTGTACCATAGAAATCGTCCGTAAAAATATAAGGTGCCTGAAATAATCGGGCTCGATTTAAAATGGGCGGTAAAAATCGGCGCCTGCCAGTAGCAATCTAAACTTTTCATCAAAGGTGTATTTCACGGGTCGGTTTTTCTTCTTGTAGATTTACAAAGCGTAGCTCCCTTTCTGTAAGAAATAGGGCCAAAAAACTTGCCAGGGTCAACGGTGGACGGCGACGCAGACGACAGAGTCGAATGGCGGGGTGCGTTTGGCGCAAATAAACATGGCTTGCAATGATGCCACATGAGCCGCCATTGCTCCGTACCATTCTCCTGTGCCCATACTTTCTGCAGTGTACATTTCAGTAGCATTGAATTTGTTTTTCTCGGCAACGCTTGCTGAGAAGAACAGATTCGATGGCGCCAGATGTATGCCGCAGAAGACGGGGGCAAAGGGACACGGTGCGGAGCAATGGTGGCTGATACTGGTGCCATATGACATCACATGCAAGGCATGCATTGATAGATGGCGTTGGGAGCAGCGTCGGAAGGTGTAGTTGACCAGCGAAAGAAAGCAGACGACATGCAAATGAAATCCGTCAGTATGCAACCAGCTATTTTTTTTTTGTTGTTTCTTTTAACTTTTTTGGCTTTTATTGTCCGCATTTATTTTTAAACCAAAGGTACACTACAAACAGATAATGTTCATTTCATGGCATCTTCAATCAACTCTCACTGGAATTGCCCTGAAACCAGAACAGTGCACGGCGCTCCTTGGTGTTGCAGCGCGAAGTCGGCACAACATCGAGGACAAACTGCGCCACGCCAGTCCAACGCGGCGACCGCCACCATGCGTCACCTCACATTTCGTCCCTCTTTTCCCCGTACGTCCCCGCATGGTGCCCATCTGCTGTCAATTTCATCTGGCTTTTTTCTTGCGGATTTAGCAGTCCCACACAAACGAACATCGTGAGCGTCATAGTCGATAGGCTCACGAAGCGGGCGATGAATCTACAGGTATATTTTGCCCATCATTGTTGGTTCAAAAAGAGTACCACCAGATAATAGCCGTACCTCGGTGTCATCGAAACGCCTCACAACGCTTTCCACGAAGTGCGTAGCTTTCGGGTGCTCCTTGCCACCGCAGGAATCACCGGTAACCGCGGCGATGGTAAGAAGCCTCGTCGTCCTTGCTGTCGGAAGAGCTGGGGAATTCATCGAGTGCCGCTGCGAGGCGCAGTTCGTTTTCGCAAGGTTGTCATCTCGACCGACTGCGCGTCTGCTATTCCCGCCATCCCTTCGATTCCAGCTCCTGGCCGCAATGCCTGATGGGAATGCACCCCGGCTCACCGTCGATTTTCTTGGTGCGCGCTGGGGTAACGAAAAGCCGCAACGAGAGGGTGCGCTCCGTAGATCGAGGATGTCCGATGCGCACCTGTGCATTTGTTTGAAGACGACCGAGCATGGTGCCCATCCTTGAAGACGACCGAGCATGGTGCCTTGCCGATGTGCGGATGATCGAGGCTGCTATTAGTAGGTCATGGCGGTCGCGAGCAGTCTTGACAAGAAGGTAGCGCCGTCTATCAACAAGTGTGCTCAACGCACCCCGCCGCTCGTCTCCGTTGATCCTGGAAAGCTTTTTTTGGCCCCATTTTTTTACAGAAAGGGAGCTAGGCTTTGTAATTTTACAAGAAAAACCGACCTGTGAAACAGACCTTTGACGAAAAGCTTAAATTGCTGCGTGCAGGTGCCAATTTTACCGCCCATTTTTAGATCGAGCCTGGTTATTTGTCGCCCTACACATGCTCTTAACGAGAATGCCTTGTTTGAAGTGCAGCGCCAAGGCACTCATTGTTGGCCATTTCCAAACTGAATCTTAACTTTCAGGCATCAACGTGGAATCCCTATGGGCTTTCGTCAAGCGGAGCAACAGGATAACGCTCCCCACTCGTGAGGACTTCCAGATATTTCCCAATCTCCAGTTTGCATATCTAACATCTTGTTTTTCTTTCAAGCCTCCATGACGCCCCGTTCGTCCACACCGAAAATCCTCCAGGCAGGAGAGAAAAAATCCCTGCCGCCGTACATTCCAGAACACCTGATTCCGTTCCCCGATCCGCACGCCTACATCAGGACGCCGGTATGTAATGCGTCGTCATCTTGAGGTGCTTATCAGTTTGCTGTTTTGAATGAAAATTGTGAAATGCTACTCTAGAAATATGTTTCTTCCAAGAGCAAAACAGTACTCAACCTTTTGAAGGGGCGGTCACCAAACAAGTACTAACACATTCTCTTCCCAATTGCTTCATGTTCTGAACCAATGTGGTAAAGAGGGAAAGCGGGTTCATGACTGAAGTGGAAAGAGTATACGAGACAGATGCTTGTCTGGTGTGCTTCTTTCCGCTTTGTCCTCATATTTTAGCATGCCACTTATGTCTTGCCCGCTTAATGTGTTCCGTTCTGTCGTCTGGTTCATACTTCCCGACCATGCTCTGGCGTTTTATAATGGGTGGACATATTTCAAGGCAGATTATAACTTCCGCTGTGTACAGATCCATGCAACTAGGCATATTTTCGTTTTCTTGACGACTGATGGCAGCGGGGATGTTTTAATTATTTTTTTCAGACACACAAGCAGCCTGTGACAGAGTACGAGGCCATCCGAGAAAAACTGGCCAGTCAAAAGAGAGACGTCGAGAGGGCGTTGACCCGATTCGTCGCTAAGACCGGCAACACGCAAAGTCTGTTTGCAGACGATGCCAACCTCTTTCCTTGTAAGCGTTTCAAAACATCCCTCGTCTTCCAGTTGCGCGGACCCCCGACAACAGACTGCACAACCGTGTCTCAATGCATCATGCTGCAATTTACCCAAGCAGCTAAAACGATGTGCAGTTTCTTTGTGAAAAAGCTTGATAGTGCATGAAATGCATTCGTTTTGCATATCGGCTGCGGCATACTCTGGCAAATGCAGTGCCACCGCCGCCATTGAGGTCGGTGAGTCTTCTGGAGCTTGCCGATGTGACAAAGCACGCACTTATGTTCTACAGTTTCGGCCTTTGCTTTGAAAGAGTGGGTTTGTTTACACAACGCATCCGGGAACTTGATTTCGGTAGGCCGTCTGGCTCTTGCAAGGTGTTTACATTTTGCATCCCAAGCCTTCTTTTGTTTGTAGTTGAATAAAGTGTTGTGCATTCTCTTCTGTGCTAACAATTGATCACAGAATGGGTGGTGCGGCATTAATGTTCATCCATCTCCAAAGCACATTGATGTGCACCATTGGTAAGCGACGCTGGTGTTGCGAGTTTCTTATGCAACGGCGGGCAACCGTACAGGTGACAAACTTTGGAGGTTTAGTTTCGTTGGGAATGAATTTCATGCATTAAAAGTTGTGAATGTCATATGCTGGAAGACCCCTAGACAAATCCAGAGAACTTTGCTCTTTTGTTTAACTGTTTCATTTTTTTAAATAGTTAAATGGACAGGTTATTTGCACATAATCTCCCGGAGGTCGTCTTGACACAATGATTTCAGAGCTTGTAATCGATTGTAAAGGAACAAGTGATATACATCTCTTATTAGCAGTATATTGGCCTCATGAAGAAGCCTTGTTCTGATACGTTCTTCAATTTCCTATTATCCTGCGCCTTCACTGTGTAGTTTTCAACAGATCTAAGACATTTTGTTCTCTCCCATACAGTGATAGCTTGCAAGCCAGTGTCCCAACCTTACCTGTGCGCTCTGCTGCCAAAGGACCAGGTGTTCGAACACCAGGACGAAGACGGTAGCAAGGAAGGCGGAGGTCAAGGTTCGGACAGGCGGTCCGAACCCGCAGAACTGGTGGACAATCCCTACTTGCGGTCTGTCAAGATGCCACGCAAGCGGAAGCGTTGACCGACCTCCTCCGAGACGAGCGTGCAACAAAGAATTGAGCTTATGGACTTCTTTCAAGAGTGCTGTTGGTGAGGTGATACACTGGAAAGGCAAACAAACAGCAAGCTTTTGGGACTTTATTGAAAGAGCTGTTCAATTGACTGCAGAGTTTTTCGCCGGAACTCTCATGGTGGCATCCGTCCCACATCTTGCGGCAGATGTGGGACTCTGGTTTCATCGGGGGTTGGAAGGCACAAGAAAGATGCGGCTTCCGTGGTGGCCAGTGGCTGTACTAGTGTCAGTATAAATGGTTGATTCACCTGGAAGAATCACAGTTCCAGTTACTTTTAGGAGCATTTAGAGGCAGTTCTGGGATCAAGTTAAGTCACTAAAATGTACCAAAGCGATTGATTTTTAGGGCAGATTTCTGCCCAGTGACTGTTGGGCTTAGTCTTAGTCACTTCTAGAATGAGGAACAGTAGATTATACTGGCTTGCTTGTGCTAGTTTTGACCGCATGTTTAATTTCTGGCTCCTAGCAGTTTTGGTTTTCGCTTTTGCAAGGGAACAGCATCGCAGGAGTGCTGTGTCGGTGGTCGGCCGCAACCCGTGTCCCCGCCGACTGAACAAGAGCTCCCAGCCAAAGGCCGACGCAGAATGGTTAAGTAATCTGCATCCTACAGTGGCCTTTGGCAGGCGACACAGAAAATCCAGCACTTGCAGAGGAGCATTTGACTACATTACGTTGCAGCACGATCTCAAGTCACTAGCACACTCATGCTTCCTATGCCAAGCTACTCCTTGACCTGGTTGCAAAGCATACAGTAGACACTCATTAATTCAAACTCCAGGAAGTCACAAATTTTAGTTTGAATTATCAGAAATTCATCTAAATATGATACTAGACAGCATTATGATTTGTTACATGGATAGCTACACAAACAAAGCAGATTTTTGCCAGTTTTCTCTACATAGGCCTAATTATAAGCAAGTACAGGCATAACACATTGGTGAAAGAACTGAACTTTGTCTTTGCAGACGTCGAGAACACCAGGTCCGAACTACAGTCCGTAAGATGCATTTAGTGTATGTCGGGTATAGCGAGGATACGGGAATACAGTAGACTCATTAATTCGAATTCCAAGAAGCCACGAATTTTGTTTAAATTATCGCAAGTCGGAATTATCAGAAATTCGTCTAAATATGATGCAAGATAAAATTATGATATGTCGTATGAATGACTACACATACAAAGCAGATATTTAGTGATCTCCTCTCATAGGCCTACTGATCATAAGCAGGTATGCCATACATAAAAAATTTGTGAAATCTATGACACAAGTTTATTTATCCCTTAAAGATGTTGTTTATCGTGGACTGTTTAGACAGCAGATCACAACTCAAAACAAAATTAACTTTGTTCATCAGGCCAAGAGGTTGTCTAATGTGGACTATTAAGCAGGGAAAACATGAGCAATGAAAACTGGCACCGCGCGGCACTTTTCATAGCAACTTGCGCGGACGCTGTGACGTGGACCTATGCCATGCCACCACGTCACAGCGTCCGCGCAAGTTACTATGGAAATGTTTGCGTGGTGCCCGTTTTCAGAGCTCATGTGTGCCCGCTTGAGCCCCGTTGAGTGCGCTTCTCACCAAGCACCGGTGCACCGCGGAGAAGCAACACCCGCGGAAGCACGCTCTGCGGGTGTTGCTTCTCTGCAGCGCACCAGTGCTCGGAAAGAAGCGCACTCAACGAGGCCGCAAGAACAAAAAGTGTGAATTAAGCGAAAACGCCGTTCGAATTAAGCGGCTTATAAATACAATAAAAACATAGCGGGACAACCAAAATTTTCAAATCTGTTTGAATTAACCGGAAGTACGAAATATCCGAGTTTGAATTATCGCGAGCCTTAGATGTCCTGGTAACCCCAGCGTCATAACTTGACGAAAGTTCTCGTGACGTAGTGGTAAATCGGTACTGCGTGAACATGTCTTCATTTTGGAGGAGTTGAGCGAGTGTGTTCTCATACATTGTGGGAGAAAGTGCAGATGGAAGAACAAGCATGTGCGACTACGAGAGACGCAAACTTAGCTTTCCACTCCCACTGGAGCATTAGCTTTGACAAAGCTTTCTTTCAGATGATGTTCGTGACGTCAAGGCATAAAATCCGTACCAGAGTTTTTCTGTGCAATGTTGCTTCGACGAGCGAAAAATGAGAGTGCAGATGCACATTCAATGCGGAATCTGGTGTTTGTTTATTGCGGAAGCAGCGGAGAGGGATGGTTTCCAGATGTGTAGACGGCACTGCAGAAACTCATAAAACCGTGGCAACAATGCACGCCTTTTGACGCATTTATTTTAATGCGAAAGCATTAACTGTCCCATGGAGCGAGCCGACGTCATCAGCTTTGAAGCCGCGCCAAACGGCACCTTAAATCCTTTCTCCCAGTGAAGCCAGCACCCAGCTATGAAACCATGCAAAAAGCCTACACAACGGCACCTAGTTTCCCCGATCCCAAAGGAGCAGAAAGGAGCTGATGGATTTCGGCTTCAATTCCATTGGCTGGCACGCATCGTGGTTTCAATGCTGCGCATTAGTTTCAACGACCGCCACCCCATGGCACTGTGTGTCCGTCAGCGTGAATGGTGACAGAAAGCGAGAGAAAACTAGGTTTTTTCTTATTAACTGATGGCAAGGGGGTTTTATAGCCTCACCTTTTTAGTGCAGAGTGAATGTAGTTTTCACATTTAAATATTCAAAGCTTAAATGGTAAAACAAAACGGCTAGGTGGCGTAAGCTACCGCCCGATCCAAAGGGCTTAGCCGGATTCATCTATCCATTCATTCATCCATCCATCCGTGCCAGTAACACGAAGCGTCCAAGGTCAGAGCAATGAGGAGAGGCGCTCGCTCACGCCACCGACGCAAATACGCTCGGCAGACGAAATAAGGGAGGCGGAAGAATGACGTGCATGCTTTTGCATTCACGACTCAAGAAGTGCTTAGGTTGTACTGCACTGGCTAAATTGCTCATCTACAGCGAGTGACTCGTCACAACTTTAAAATGGCTGACCAACGACTCGCTGTATAAATATCCACACAACCCCAATTAATTACATTGCAGTTTGAAGCCAACTCGCTACAATGTACCCCTTTAGAACGTCGCGCCGCAATTCCCATTGTCACCATATGCGGTCGAAGCTGGGGAAATCGTTAGTTTTGTCGCCTCGAGATTATGCAGCGGAATTGCGGCGTTATGAGGAGGGCGGGGAAAGGGGGGCACATCCTCCCTCACTTGCGCTAAAATAAATAAAAGATAAAAAGCTGCGGACTCTCGCAACATTAAAAATCGTTTCGCGGGCCCCTTGATCTCCAGGACCACGTTCACATCGAGCCGGATTAACCACATGCCCAGACAAATAGACGAAATCACTGCACAAACAATCGTCACTTCATTTACGTCGTTCAAGAAACACCAACACATTTACACATCTGGTCGACGCAAATGTCTCGCACAACGGTCGACGGGAGCGTCCCCGCGCAATAACCCGTCCGCCGCTGCCACAACACTCGGCGTTGGCCACGCTTCGAAGTCGCTTCTAGAAGGGCGATTCCTCTTGCTAGATGCTGTTGAAGGTCTGGGCGGCGTATTCCGTGCCCAGCAGCCCCCGAGACGCCAGACTCAGCTCGGAGACGATCTCCTTGATGCGCCGCTTGTTGGTGCGTTCCCTTGTGGACGAAACAAAAGGCAAAAGTTTGTACGTCTGCTCGCCACGCAGTCCCCGATCTGATCTCTGACCGGTCCTACTATCGCGGAAAGCAAGTCGTCTGCTACTTGCACAGGGGTTGCGGTGACGTCGGAAGTACGCCCAGGAGTTCCGATTGGCTTTGATTGAGGCAATTGGATAGTGGGTAGACCTCAATGCTAGATGCACTGCGGTCTAGCCAACTGCTTTTCTTCAATCAACCAATAAGAGCTTTGTGTTCTGACATCATCGCAACCCCTGTGCAAGAAGCAGATGAAGTCGTGCGTCTGCATTTACGGATAGACCAGGCAAATGTTTCTTTGTTCCAACTGACGAAATAGGCATAGTTAGTTCGTCCTTCCACACGCTAGCAGTCACATTACAAAGATTACAGAAGCGTGATCATGCTGACAAAGACCAGGGAGCACAGAATGTGTCCTGCACAAACCCCACACAGGTATTCTTTTATATATATAAAAAAAAAATTATTAAAACTTGTGTTTATTACATGTAATTTGTTTTTCCCTCCCCTTCTTGCAGTGCTTTCCCCACTAAATTTAATGGGGTAGCTGGATCACGTGACATCGATTGTCCCGCTAAATTTAGTGGGGAAATATATTGCAGCCAGAATGGGCAGCCACGTGTTCTTGTGCCAATCGCACGTCGATTTTCATCGTAGCCACTTGCTTGGGTTGGCAATCCACGGAGTTCATGTTTTGCTCCGGATGTCCGCTAGGAGTTCGGCCATACCCACCCCTACAGCGATTGGACGCGGGCCCCAACCCCAACGCCTACCGAGGTATCGACTGTAACCCAGCCCAAGTTGAGTCCTTGAGCAGTGCTCGTGTTCCATCCGTGAACCCCCCACGCCCCTTCCCCACACTACGTCAACAAGCTCAGTGAAGAAGAGATTGAGAGAAGTAGTCCGCTCCTGTCCTTAAAACTACACCAGGACAAAGAAGCTTCTGGCTCACTGCTGCTGTGTGCAACTATATTTGTGCCACTGTGCTCATGTAGAGCGTGTAACATTCGTTCCCAAACGTTGTTCTACGGTCCTCGTAGGCGGTTGTGAACAAGGGACTCACTTGAGCAGAAGACTGAGGTAGTGCTCTTTCTTCTCGAGCGTCAGCCGTGTGCTCAGAAATCCGGGCGTCCGGATGAGCACCGTCGCCCAATGGCACGTCTCGTTGAAGTACTTCTTTGTCAGCGCGAGCAAGATGTCTGCCATGGGATCGAGCACTGACCGTGGCGACTCTCCTCCCGCTATTACCTGTTTAAAAAAAAAAAGGTTGTTTTTTTTGTGTGTAATAAGCATAACACAAAAGATGCAGGCTGAACTGGTTTGAAAGCACTGCATCGTTTCAGTCAAGCAATAAACCAATCATTCATTCACTCGCAATCAAATGGGCAAAAATATCTGGTAGCCGATGTACCAGACGAAATATCAAACGGCTCTAGTATGGTGCACACTGTTTCGTCGTGACTTGGATAAAAGACAAAACGCCAGCTATTGAAGGCAAATGAATACAGAGGTCTAGGAAGCACCTGCCACAGTTGTGAACACGCGTTTCTAGCCTCTGCTATATGCTCTGGCTCAACATAAACAGACAGTCATTTCATTTATTTTCACCCTTAAAGGCCTGATTAGGGCGTTACATAAGGTTGCCTGCTTTCAGTCTTCTGCAAAGGCGAAATATCTGTTTCCTCCTCCTCAAACTGAGGGTAGCAAAGGAGAGTAAGAAGAGAAAGCTTGCTTACAAACATTGAAAGAAACCTGCTAAACAGACACAAAAAAATAATCTAAGATACTTTAGTATGTTGTTTGTAACGTTAAAAGCATGGAATGTGAGGCATTTTGGCGACTCACCTAAGGACTTGTTCGACGAGCAGTTCGCCGGAGCAGGTTGATCACTGTCATCAGGGCAGGAATTGGTCGGCTGTGCAGTATAAACTCTGCCTGCAGAGAAACACACACCGACTGCATTATTCAGAATCATCCCCAGTCTTGTTTGGAGGCAAGCATTGTTGTCCTGATGCCTGTTCTGTCTCACAGTGATAAAAAGTTAAAACGAAAATAGTAAATTTAAATAATATTTGAATGTACAGTGTGCTGGGTTCAGCGGAACTGGTACCTTTCAGAAGATTGAAAGGTCTTTTTGCAATTCTTGCTCGTGTGATTCCGGTGGCACTGTAGTCTTGTGCAATAAGTTACAATATACCTGCACTTTTAACGTACAAGCCAGTTTTCATTTTAAGGGTTGTCACAAAGTCTGAGCACGTCGGCAACTTTCTTGACAGGCAGAGTAGCGAAGAAGGAGACATCGGATATGCCCGTCGACATTGTGACTCTGGAGATGAGCCTGAAGCTGGACCAAGATGTTGAGGGAGTGCTATGGCTACTCCGCACACAACTGTACGTATTGTACAAAATCGTGGTCGAGACTCATTATTTGGATGCATTTATGTACCTAGAAGCTCTTGTGTCGTGCATTTCGAGCCTGCACAACTCGGCCCTCGAAAAGTTTGGGACATCCGAGCTCGAGCTTATGGGAATGTCGTGGCGTCCAAACCTATCGGACCCAAACCTCTGGGAATTTTGCAAATTTGGAAGCGATCGATTCGGAATCGAGAGCATCTTTAATACATAACAATAGCAGTGACTTCAGTGAAGTTAAGCAAAATGCAGCTTGCAGTTAAGCACACTGGTGCTTCTTCAGAGCTTTCAGACTCACCAGGAAACTGGCAGCTGCCTTGACTGTGCTCCTCTCTGGAAGGGCTATGGTTGCCACAGCTGAAAAAATAAATGTTGGAACATGTCTTCCGAAATTTCATGGCAAAGCAAGTGTTGTTGAAGTAGTTAGCCTCTGCTTACGTTAAGTATGCAACTACATGGACCCATAGCAAGCCTACAGTATTGTCGGGAAACAAGATCCACATTCAGCAATATACTACTAATATACATGCTATTTCTTCCAGTCCTATTTATCGAAAAATAAAGATAAATGTACGCCTGTTATTTAAATGGATAGATCGAAAAAAAAAAAAAGATTAACATAGCAAATCTGGTTGGTCACTCACCATTTCGTTCATACCTAATTTGTTCCCAGCATTTCACATGTGCGCACCAGTCATAGTGCTACAGCTTTTCAGAGATCCTACTCATGTATTAATGCTAATTAATAGTTACACATGCTGCATTAGAGTATGTTTAAAATACAGTCCTTTGTTAGTAGCAACACAATAGAATTGGGTATTTTCTATAGAACATTGATTCACTGAAAGATAAATATGAAGCTTATTTAAAGAATCTCTGTCATATAATGTCCCTTGTCATATCAAAAACCGTTCAGAACAAAGCTCTTCGATTTGAAGTGTGACGCTCACCGCAGGCAAACACCGGAAACAGGTCCATCTTGTCTGTGACTAGAAGCATGGTCGATTTCCGAGCAATCTAAGGGAGAAAAAAATTTTCTCTTCGAGCCTGGTTTTTAGAAAATTTTTCAGAATGCTACATTTGCACAAAAGCAATGGTCTGAAAGAAAAACAAAAAGGAAGTGCGAACTTACTGAATACATCATTTGGAAGAAGGCTTCCAGAATGACTGTATGCTCTTGGAAAGCTGTGGTGACAGGACAGAGAAGAGACGGGACATTTGTTACCACTTTTCCATTGCACCGTTTGATGTCAACAAGCTTGTTGCACAAAATGCCTGCTTGCTACGTGGCCACACCACTTGATAGCAACACCAAACATACTTTCTGTTGAATGCCCATCATCACGAAACCACCGTAGTCGGCATTTACCCAGCTTGGCCGGACGCAGATCAACACGCGTGACCGCCAAATCATGCAACCGACATAGCACATGATCGCACGAGCGATCAAGGGACGCGACGAGAAAGTTTAGGCAAACGTGCAAGTAGAAAGCAGTCCGTCGAATTCTTTATGCGGCACCCCAGTTCGCATCAAACAAGACGTCTGTGAGTAACCTTGTGGAGAGGCAACGACCAGGTCAAGGGTGCTCTGGCAGAGCAGAGCCAGGGCGGTCCGGGCTGCCTCCTCGCTGCTCTGGGGTTGCCCCGGATGCGCCAGTACCATCAGCAGGGAGCGGCTCGCGTCCAAGATGCAGGCGTGAGCGCACCGGCTCTGTAGAGTCACCAACACTGCCAACAGCTTGACGGCTCCGGACCCTCCCAGGTTGGCTGCACCGCGACGCACGCACTCGCACAGTGCCTGCAGTGGCAAAACAGAACACCGTCGCCTTCACAAAACGTCCTGCGCAAGATTCTGTAGGCCGAGGTACACTGAATGGCAAAGGCGTTCACCGCAAGATTTTGTGGTCAACCTAAGACCCTGACGGTTTTTAGAAATTCCAGAACTTGTGGCGTCTTCCAATCAATCCCCAAGCAGTCTATTCAAATGACCAATCGTCCATTCAGACTTTAGGCTCTATTTGAATTCTAATCGAAATGTACAAGTCGTGCCCAATAGTTTGTTCAAAAAGGGCCAAACAATCCTTTTAGATTCTGAAGTGTATTGACATTCAGATGCCAAGGGGCCATTCAAAATTAAAGTGGTCTCTTCAATGCTCCACTGAGCCGCTCACTACCTGCAAATGAAGGGCCGAGAATAAACCATCGCTTTTAGGATGCATCATACATTTGCATTGTGTGGGGACGACCCCTACCACAGAGTTTGAAACGCAAACCACACAAGTTGGCCTGGTGAAGCCATTCCTCCTTGGCTCACTTTTGTTTGCAGGCCTCTTCTTGCTCTGCATTGTGAACATTCTTCGGTGACATACTGGCTGTACAATTAACTGTGTTGCTGTAGCTCACTCTGAATATAAACAATGTCCCCCCCCCCAAAAAAAAATAAAATAAAATTACGAAGGTTTTATTTTGCAATGCGTTGCCGAACGCCAATTCTCCACCCAAATGTAGTGGGTCTGAACCAGATGCCAAAGTATCAGAACTCACCGTTATCTTACTCAAAGGTTAGAAACGATTTTCCGAAATTTTCAACGGGGAAATGTCGGCCGACCGAGCTCTCGAATACACGGATCTTCGTGACAGCGCCAGTTACCGAAAACGGGCGAAAATGAGCCCCATTTTTTTATTGAAAGTTTTGGGAAAATCACTCTCAACTTTTGAACAAGATAACCGCTTTTGATGTACAGGCGGGGCGGGGCACTAAACGCACCGGCCGAAGACTCATTCCGGGCACTGCGATCCAAACGCGCAACGGCCAGTCCCCTCACCTCGACCACCTGGTCGTCGCAGCAGTACTTCTCCGCAAGCTCCGTTACGATGGCCCCGGCTTCGCCGAACACCAGCTCCACTAGGGACACCCACGACGCGGCGGCACCTTCCTCGCCCTCGGGCGCTAGCTTCGGTGGCCAGGCCACAGATGAGGGCGGCCAGCATGCGGAGTTGCTGCAGGACGACCGGCTTCGTCGTGGGACTCAGCTCTTCGGCCACGGCCAGCCGCAGGGCTTCCAGCTGGGGCCCGACCAGGGCGCTGAGCCACGGCCTGGCGTTGTCCTGGCCGATCGAGCTCAGGATGTGGCCGACCAGGCCCATCACCCGGACCTGGGAAAGCGAGAGTGCAGTCCGCCATTTTCGAAAGAGCTGGCGCAACCTGTCGGAAAGCTGGGTTCCAGGATTCCTAGGGTGAAACGAGGAGCGACACCACATGTTCTTAGATCACCTGATCTGGAATCTTTTTGTCACGCCACGGAAGTTTTTCCTGGGGACGAGCCGACGCGCCAGAAGTGTGCTGCCGACGTTGGGAGTCGACCGATCGGATCGCTCGAAGAACCCAACGAATGGACGTGGGTTCGAAGAGGCCACCGTGGAGAAGGTAGCTGGGTATAAAGCGGGGAAGTGCCGGTGACTGGAGGTCATATTCGTGGAGCCGCGTTTCCAAATTTACCCAGTCTCGTTCCAAAGTAAGGCGTTTGCAGCTTGGCAATCGAAAACCTACTTGTGTACAGTGTCGCCCTTTCTGTGCTATCACGCGATGCGACACATAGGAGTAACTCGGGTCTAGTCGAGTAAGATTTGGAACACAGCCAACGTAACATAGTCCAGCATAGCTGTGTGTGTGGGCTTTGTAGTAATGGATTTTTCACGCCACCTGCCGGAAAGCCGTGCAAGGCAGAGGTTGGATGCCACTGTTGCGTCAATGTTCAGCTGGAGCTCTGTTCAATCAGCGAGATGGGAGTTCCGGCCGAACGCTGATGTGGCACTTGTGCTATGGTCTTCCGTAATGGGGGTGCAAACCTGAATACTGCTTGGAGCCAGCCATGCAACACAATGTGTGCTAAGAAATTAAAAAAGGGGGACCGGGACAGGATTTTTAAGAAGTGGACAACACGGTTGTTTTTCACGTGTGTCTCCCGTATTCCCCGTCTTTGTGCTTTCTGTGTCATCTCAATGTATCTGCTCACCAGGTTGCCCGATTCGCTACTTCGTTAAGAAGCGCACGAACCGACGTACCTTCTCTCGGCTGCCGAGGATGCTACCGGCGAGTGCGTGTTGAGATGCGGCGAGTATGTGCGGCCCATGGGGTCCCAAGGCACCGCTGCAGTCCCTCGAGATGTCCTTGAGGGCCAGGGTAGCCGCTGGGGCCGTGTGCGCGTCTTCCAGCCCTCTCAGCAACATGGGGAGTGTGGCCTCCAGGCAGGATGGATGCGCCTGCAACAAAAGAGCCGCATCATTCTAGACACCTGTCCACTCGCGGGGACTGTGAAACTGTGGACGGTCAGTTTTCATAGGAGTGTCTCGGTGAATGCAACAAGATCACGTCGAAATGCAATGGTTCTTAGCTGGAAGCTTGGTTTCTGGTCAGCAAACCCGAAGATAAAGTGGGACAATTATCTCACCTGACAATTATTGCAGACACGTCTTGAAGACTGAAACAGAAATCTGACGGGGATGAATGTGCTGATAATTTATAACCCGATTATGTTCGCCCCCAGTCGGCGAATTCGATCCTCTTTGCTCCTCATTATAAAATAAGATGCTTTATTGCCTCTAGCAGATTTGTGCCTTCCATATTCATTAATTTAAGTAAAAGCAGGACTCAATTTCCCTTAGTTTTTTGCACAACAACCACCATGTGAAGTGAAAAATTCTTATTTCTGTATGCCATCGGCTCTTTTAACTACCTAACCTAACCCATTTCCTACTCGAGTTTTTGTGGTACTAATTTAAAAAGTTGGTTTAAACACACTTTGCAACCTTCGTGCTAAACTTTCACAGCATTTAAAATAAAGAAAAATCATAAAAAAACGAGGACAGTAAATTTAGAGGTTTTATGTAACAAACTAACGGAGGGCATCCGGCATGCCCCAGCAAAGTAAGGACTGAGGAATAATTTTGGCCACCTGGGGACCCTTTGATGAGCAACCGAAATCTCGGTAACACAGTGCCTTCTTTGCTACAAGAAGCCTCCGTCAGATTGCGGGCACTTCGGCCGGGATTCGAACCCGCCACCTGGGGATCAGATGCCTCACCTCGAAGCCACCAAGGTGTCGGCTTTAAGACCAATGCGACAGTGGAGGCACTGACCAAAAGTGAGGCACGTGCCTCACTTTTGGTCAGTGCCTCCACTTTCATCGAGGACAAGGTACCTTGTCCTCGACGGAAGGAAAGAGGCCGGTGTCGGCCAAACCACCGACCTGCAGCCAGGAGCCAAAGGCGCCCAGGCAGGAGAGTGCGGTGGGGACCACCCGTGGGTGCAGCTGCAGTGCCGGCAGCGCTTCTGCGAGTAGGGGCGCCACGTAGCGCTCCTGCTCGACTCCGATGCACTCGGCCACGGCCTGGAGCGCAAACACGCATGCCTCGGCGAAGGGCCACTCCTTGGCGGGCTCCCGAGCAAGGGCCCGCGAGGCGAGTTCCATGTGGGCTGCCAGCGTGGCTAGGAGGCTCTCCCGCAGCATGTTGTAGCAGTACATCTGCGACCACGAGCGAGCGCGACTCAGAACCATTGGGTGTCACGAAAACTGACGTATCGTGGACAGAGCAGCCCTAGACAATGTACCGGACAGACGTTCCATCGCTAATCAGAGTGAAAAGCAAGTTCTATTCACTTAACGGGAGTCTTGATTGGTATCTGAAGGAGGGGCATTGCGAAAATGTGGAATTGCCAGCAATGTCCTAGCACGGCGTTCGCAATATAATAGTGGAATCTCGTTAATTTGAACCTGAGGGGACCAAAACTTTGTTGGAATAATGCAAAGCTTAAACTACCGGGAATTTCCCTCCTAGAAATACGTAGGATGAGACCTGCACTTTAGATTGAATTATCCGTGAGTGTGAATTAACGAGATTCAACTACTGTGAAAAAAATCCGCAGCCTTTCGCCAGTGTCCAAAGAAGTAAGAGTGATGGCTCGGCGAGCGCAGGTGTTCATGTACTGCTTCGACACTGCGAGCCTTGTATTCATATTCTTTGGAAGGTGACCCAACTTTGCATGGCCTCCCAATGTGCTCGTGCTGAAATCCAGGGGTGAAGTGAAGTGACGCGACATGGTTCCCTCCTTTATAAACATCCCAAGAAAGGTGCCAGCCTCGCGGCACCGCCAGTGATGATTGATGATAATTTCTGGCTCTACCCTTTCAATCCAGCCATGAGAGATGGTGGGCTTGCGGACGCGCCCGCCATTTTTCGGTTGAGGGGCAAAGTGGAGTTTTTTGCCTAGCGCAACGCTGACACTGCAAGTGCAGCTGGAAAGTCCCTATAGCAGCTATAACTGTAAACAAGACATGTCAATGAATAGGTATCGTCGACAAGCAGCCCTACGAATTGTACAAGGAAAATATGCAGTTGCTAATTAGGCTGAAAAACAAGTTCTTTTTGCTTAACGGCAGTCTTGAAGGGGGGACACTGGCTAGAGATTTAACTTATGAAATACTCAAGTGATCGGAATGAAATTTGCAGGGGAGATTCAACATCAGACGTAGGTGTATTGTGCAAACTTTCAGCTCTCTAGGACAATTTTACACTCCTGCATAAGGTGCGCCGCTCCTCGTTAAGAAATCTAAGATATGCAAATGAAGCTATTAGTAATCATTATTTTGACTACAGGAATGTGGGACTTTGGGCTATCTAGATTTTATAACTCAACACTCCTGCATAAGAAGATGTGCCACTCCTCGTTAAGAAATCTATAATATGCAAATGAAGCGATTAAGCACTATTTAGACTATAGGAATGTGGGACTTTGGGCTATCCAGTTTTTATAACTCAAATGTAAATATTTCAGGAAGAGTTATTACCTCAAAATATGAGATGCATATCTGTCCCATGTCAATTTCTGAAAACATAGTTTTTCCCAATGAGGACTTCATCTTAAAACAAAATAAAGTAGATTGCTCGATTCCCCAGTAAATTATAGTTCAGAAGCATCTTGATTGTGGTATCAGAATACTTTCACTTTCAAACAAAAGATTCTTTCAAGTGAAATTTGCAGCAAAAAGTGTAACTGAGAAAAATGCATTCAAACATTGAACTCCTTTACTTTGTTACTGCCTCAGAACGTGTTGAAAATATTTTTATCGATGTAACTACTTGGCATATGGTTATCAAATTTAGTGTAAGGGTATATAACTAAACGCGTTTCACCTCACGAAAAAAGGAAGTTTTGTACATTGTTTTCACACGCTGCGTGAATTAGTTCTTACAGGATTTGGTTGTCGGAGGAAGAAGCAACCTGTTCGCAAGCTTGCACGTCTCGATGAGGTAACATATATCTAATCTAAAATACACCTACATAATATATATTAATTATCTACATAAAGGGAAAAACTATGGTTGTTGAGGTGAAAACAAGTATAATTTCTAAAACTAAAAACCTCAAAATTAAAAAGTACAAATTTTTTCATAAAAATAGTTAAAATTTAGAGTTATGTCCTCTTAATGGTATTCGGAGAACGGGCACTGTGGAAATATCAAGTGGGCAGCCAATTCCTTACATAGCAATCGTAACATAATACAGTCGAATCTCGTTAATTCATACTCGAGGGGGGCCGAAAATTTGTTTGAATAAAGCAAAGTTTGAATTACCGGGAGTTTCCTCCATAGAGACACATAGGATGGGACCTGCATGTCAGTTTGAATTATCTACAAGTTTGAATTAACGAGATTCGACTGTATTGAGAGAAAAGGCCATGGACAAAGGTTAACTGTCACAATAGGTGAGAATAATTGGATGCCTTAAAAAGAGAATAAACTACCAAGAACTTTGAGTGCCTGGATCGAACAAGGATAGTATGCATGGGCGTCTGCAGAACTTCTCCAGGGGGTGCACATTTATACCCCCCTCTCCCTCCCTCTGGGAATGTTGGCGATGTTGCCTATTTTCAGCACGTTTCCATGTTACTCTCTACCTGCTTTCACGGCTGCACCCTGGATTTGGGGCTACAAACCACTGATCTCTATGACAATTGCTAAATCGCGCTTCCCGCCTTGCGAGCGAAGCCACCGGACGCCCATGTTGCATGTCGAAAAATCGCATTTTTGGAGCGTTGCGGAGGCTGGCGGCAGCGGGCTGAAGACACATTTTTTACCTGGTCGTCATCATTTGCCGAAGAAGTTCTTTAAAACCCTGTTAAGTCGTGAGACTTGCCATTGAGATCACGTGGAGTTTTTTTACAGAAGAGCAGTGCCGCAGAAGAAAGGCACAACGCGTCGAAAGCAAGTTTCGCCGGTCTCGCGGCGTAATCAACACTTCCTTGGCACTTTTTTTTTTTTCCGTTTAAATTTTTTTTTTTCAGTAACCATTTTTAATTTCTAGTTACTAAATAGGATGTTGGGAACAGTAGATCCATGGTATTCAGAAAATGTAGTTGGTTTGGGTAGCTTAAAAACCGCAGGAGTACCCTTTAACTGGTGTGGGTGCAGCTCCCACCCCTCCTGCACCGGCCTCGAAGTTCCAGGGGGGCAACTGCCCCCTTGCAGCCCTCTGCGGACGCCCATGATAGTATGTAGCATGCCCATCCTCAATGGAGTAGGCAGTAGTGTACACACCAGAGAGTCGCTGATGTCCTGGCGGTAACAACGCAGGGAGTCCTTCTCCTCTGTGGCAAGAACAAGAGAAAAAAAAGCTAAGTTTAGTCAAACAAGAGCAGGGTAAAAATATATATACTTTCTTTGCCACCCCAAGTTGTGGCTGGCTCCTACACAAAAAAAAAAAAAAGGTTTGAGGAACACCTAAACACTTCTTATGAATTGTGAATGCGAAAGCATGCAAGCCGCTCGTCCGCTCCCTCATTTCATGTGCTGCATACTTTTTGTCGCCGGTCAACGCGTGCGCTCTCCTGGGTGCGCTGACCTCGGATGCTCCGTGTTAATAGCGCGCTGACGGACACGCAGCGCCATGGGGTGAGCGGTCGTTAAAACTGACGCGCAGCGGCCAATGGGAGCCTCATCGACGTGCACCAGCCAATGGGACCGAAGCCGAAAATCCGTCAGCTTTACTCCGCTCCTTTGGGATCGGAGAATTTAGGTGCCGTTGGCTAGCTTTTTGCGTGGTTTCAGAGCTGGGAGCTGGCTTCACTTGAGAAAGGATTTAAGGTGCCGTTTGGCACGGCTCGCTCCACGAGACAGTTAATGCTTTCGCATTAAAAATTAACTGCCACATCCTAAGTGATGTCGTGGCCATTCACATGACGGCGAGGATGCCATGCAATCGCATCACGTTTTTTGGAGTGCAATTCTGACAAAGGCACGGGCATGAGGTACTGCACGAGCAGACTTGTCATGGCATGTCTCTACCGTACTATCAAAGACGCAAAACTTTAGTTTTACTGTAATCTTCGAATGGTCATTAGTGATTACACACACCGACACGACGTTCGCGCAATTCGAGATTGCCGAGGGCAGAGACCAAAGTCAGAAATGACGTCTAAATTCTGCGGTGCAAGCTTTTGCAGTGCGAAACTAACACTGCTCAGCCAGTCGCAGATGCCCCCGAAAAGAAGCTTTCTCTGAAATTCTCTAAAAGCACTACCCTACATTGTCTACGGATTTGTCTTTGGCATCTAACTACAAGCAAAAACAAACACTGAAAGCCCCTGGAAAAACGACACTCATCAACCGACCGTCGCTCCAGGTGGAGTCGTCGAGAGGAAGCCGTGCCTTGCGCAGGAACGCTTCGAGCAGTGCCTGCCAGAGGGAGTGCAGTGCAAGCAACAGCGACTCCCCCGGGGGCCCTCCCAGGCGCCGACGGCGTCTTGCACCGCATACCAGAACCCCAGTGCCTGTCGACTCCACGACTCGTCCACAGGAAAGTGGCCGGGCGAAGCGCTGCATTGCTGAAATAGACATTCGTGCACGGGCCCGGTCGGGCACATCAGGCGAACTACAGCTGCCCACAGGCTGTCTGGCTTCCGACGCGATCCTGCTGCCTTTGGGAGGCCTTTGCGATGCCCCCAGACTTTTATGAAAAGCCTTTATGGAAAAGCCTTTATGGAAAAGCCTTTATGGAAAAACCTTTATGGAAAAACCTTTATGGTTTTCCATAAAGTTTCTTTATACATCAGCCTTTCTTTAGGAAGAAATGTTTAATTTTTGGTGAAATGACAATTATTAGGTCAATAAAAGAAATCTGGCCAATGCTTTGCCCGTGACGTTTCCCCCACCCCTCCCTCTCCCAGTCAAATACCCGCACCAAACCGCCTCACAGCCTGACCCATAAATCTGCCCCTGGAGCATGCTTTGAATTTGCTATGCACGCCCCAATATCGTTGAAAGTTCGAAGTTTGCACTGGAAGCCGGATAGCCGAAAGGCCACACCATCGTTCTCAAGGTGTTGATGGATCATTGGTATATTGGGCTGCTGACATTTGGGCGAGCTGGGTTAGGAAACTAAGAGCACCTAGCTAAAATAGCACCCATCCATTCAAATATGTTTTCTGTAGAGATCTGTATAGACGTACCAGCACGAGCCTGAAAAGCTTGAGCACATTGTCCTTGTGTTCAGGCTTGGAGAGTAACGACTCCACGAGCAGGTGAGAATGATTCTCCCCAACTTCTATGAGGAGGCTGTAGATGCTGGCAGAGTTCTCCTGGAAACGGAAAGGCAGAAGTTGTCACGAAAAAACACTGGCTCGAATGTCCGCATTGGAAAGAGTGAGCGCGCTAACCCTGTCGCCGCGTGCCAGATTCTCGGCGAGTGTCTTCTCCAGGCCGACTATGCGAGACACGACCTCCATGACGAAACCGGGGTACCTAGGAGACAAAAGCGGTACCACCCAAGGCAGGTGGAACAGACCTTGGCAATGTAGATAAACTAAAGGCCCTTTCCCACACTTGCGTCTGCTTAAAACCGAGCTCTTGTGATCACCTACGACGCAAGAATATAGTGGCACTCTGCACCATGGAACTGCGTTTCTATAGAGAGAAGGTTCTGCGCAACTTGCAAGATAGAATGGGTGTACTATCTATGAGAAATTGTCGTTTTATCAGTGTCAAAAGTTTTTCGAGCCAAAAAAGAAAAAATGATGCGCGAATGCACAGAAACTGGACATGTTCCGCAGCTACCTGATAAATGGCGCCAGTGCATTGTCATGTCGTAATAGATTTTAAGAGGTTTTGAGCACACAGCTGTAAGCAGCACGAGTTCGTGAACCAGCCATATTAAAAGAAAATGGATTGGAACAGGATTTGAAAGCCACTTAACCAGGAGATTTTGTAGAAACGGCACTGTCACCCCTAGGCTGACAGTGCGGTGGAAGCTACGTGCTCTTGGACCAGCCATGCGTCTACCTTTAACCACGTGATCAGGCTCCCGCGCAGAGAGCGGGGTCAGGCGACAGAATTGACGGTCGATTGGTCCGGTGAGTGCAAGGCCCCCACCGCCCCGTAAACAGAATATAGTAGGTTTCTGGTATTATACGTAGACGGCACCCACTACTTTTCCCACGGACGTCGACAACAAAGAATGACAGAAAGTTTGCGGACTTCCAAACCGTGGTTATTAGACTGTCGGCGCTCTGAAAGGACTGCCATGCTCCGTCAGAATAAACACGTTTACATTAATGGAGTATGGCGCAGTTCTCATGGTTCCCAAATGTTCACAGTTGTTCAACCAAAGCAAGGTGGCACTCACCGGTGCGCATCCGGATGCGTGGCCACGTTGGTCAGGGTTTCAGCCGCGCTGCGGCACTGGCTCAGGATTTTCGATGCACTGCACCAGCCTCGGCAGGAGTTGGAGATGCCGCTGGCTGTCGAAGCCAAGCTGGGACCACGAGGAGTAGCAGTGGAGCACAGAGGGACTCAGGGTGGCCAATCGGCTGAGGAACTGCAGCACCGACTCGCTAGCCGACTCCAGCCGTAGACGGCTCGGGCCGCGGCTTGTCCGCTCACGAGCCTGCAGCTGCGACGAAGCAGGGCCAGTAGATCGGCGTCTCACGGAGTACGAGTCGCACGCAAAGAGAAACGGTACAAGAACGATGGGGACCGGAGGGATCAGAAACGTGCACCCTAAACAAGAGCTCTTTTTTCGTAGCTTAGATACTTTGATCGTCATTTTGTTCTAGCAACGCGCACATGCTGCAATATACCGAAAGATAGAAACAGAAACACCGAAAGATAGCTCACTTTCAGTAACTGCAGGGCCCTGGCCAAATGGTGTCCTCGGTAGAAATGATGTTACTTACCAATGACGGGAGATAAGTGAATATTGACGACCACGAAGGACAGTCGTCTTTGGTTCGTCGTCCCTCCGTACAATCGCAAGTTTCGCAGGTCACAATCTCAAACTACCGTATTTACTCCAATGTAACGCGACCACGATTCTACCACAAAAGGAACTTTTACGGCGCCAAAAGGAAAAAGAACACGAATGTAACGCGAGTAAAGTGAGGGAAAAGAGTACCTTTATTTGTTGCACATATGTGGCCAACACCTGCCAGTTTCTAAAAATAAAATGAGTTCTGCTCACTCGTCGCTTTTGCCATGAGTGATCAAGTGTTCCCCACGGATAGTCTATTCTGTCACATCTAGCCGTCGAGCCGCGGCAGAGTTTCCGACTTCCTCAGCCATCAGAATTTCACTTCTTTTAAACTGGGCATCGTACTGACCTCGTCGCATTGCCGTTTGCTCGAGTCAAAAGTCGTGGAAGCACAAAATAGCAAGCAGCCCGCGACACATGGGCACATGGCGCAATGAGTCGTAAACACGTTGCAAACAAGGATAGGATTGGATTGAACGTTAGCCATTTTAAAGAACCTGTGCCACGACACCGCCAAGGCAAATTTTGAGGCATTTCGATTATAACGCAAACCCCCAAATTAGGCAAGGGAAATTTTGAAAAGAAAACTCGCGTTACATTCGAGTAAATACGGTAGCATATTTTATCAACTTCTTTTTTATCGCACAATGAAAGTTAGCCTACTCTTTCGTTTTCACCTGATTTGCTTTCGATTTCAAGTGGGTTATCTCTCTGGATATTACGGTAACTATGTACTGTGCAGGGGAAGTGCCGACGTGGCCATGGCGCTTTTCCTGCAACGGTTGGGGACGTGCCAAGTGGGCAGCTTGTTTGTAAAAGCGCACGACTGTTAAACTGGACAACCTATAGAAGCGTCGTTAAACGGGACGTGCAGGTCCTACCTCCTCGGGGATGACCGCCAGCAGTTCCAATAAGAGATCCAAGATGTGGTCGGGCTGTTGGATCGAACGAAAGGGAAAAGTCAGGCCAGTTCAGATGGGGCAATTTCTCCCAGCAACTTAACGTCGCAACACCAGCAACGCTGGCCGCCCGCGTTCACACGCAGCGACCAACTGCTGCGACTTGCCATCATCATTAAATTTTATTTCTCTCGCACTATTTCGACACACCATTACACCCTACAAACGTGTTTTTATACCTTTAAATGGCATTGAGAATACTAACTAATCTTTCTGAAACAGTTTATTCCCAAAAACTATCAATTTCAGAGAAGAGCCAAGTCTTTAGTGGTCATAAACACCGGCACAAGGTATCACGTGAAAATATTGCATCCCTGATTGGCTGCTGCCGCTTCAAACGTCTCCGAGTTGTCCAAGTTAATCGTCCGTTCTGAGCCGGATGCGATCTGAGCAATTTAGTGTCGCACTAGAGGGAACAACTCGCCATCAACACTGAAATTGCTAAGAACGTTGCCCAGTCTGAAGCGGGGCTTAGGAGCAGCTAAGCTGCTGTTCAAGGTGGGCACATTGGATCACTTACCGCAACGTTGACAATGACTGATGGATGGATGGCTGACATTAGGTCAGGTATTGCAGTTGACCAGAACTCTGGAATGACGTGAATTACAAACGATGCCATCTACGGGGGAACGGAAAAAAATTATGAATAAGGAGTGTACCTAGAGTAGACTCGTTCATTCAAACTCCAAAGAGCCACAAATTTTTTGGATTATCAGAAATTAGTTTAAGTATGATAAAAGGTAAAATTACAATGGCTACAGATACCAAGCATATAGATGGCCACAGATACAAAGCAAATATTTGATGATTTTTTCTACACAGGCCCACTAATCGTAAGAAGGTATGCCACACATGAAACATTGGTGAAATGCACGAGACAAGTTTATTAATCCCTCAAAAATGTTGTCTACTGTGGACTGTTTAGACAGCACATGACACCTTAAAACAAAATTATGTTTCTTCATCCAGCAGCCCTGTTGAGTGCGCTTCTTATGGAGTGCCGGTGCAATGCAAAGAAGCAACACCGCAGAAGCAAACACTGCGTGTTGTTTGTCCGCAGTGCACTGGTGCTCGAAAAGAAGCGCGCTCAACGGGGCCGCTAGACGCAAAAAGTATGAATTACAGTCGCCGACCAATTTTTCGGACTTCGCACGGGCCAGAAAAACATCCGTACAATAGAGCAATCCGAAAAATTAGCAGATTAAAAAACTTGTCTTTATTACGCCTCAGCGGGCTTAAAAAACCGTGAATAGTGCCTTGCTTCAGAGTTACACCTCCGCTTGCACTCTGCCACTTTCTATAAGCTCGTGAATCGCCGCCTTCTTTTCTAGCATTATGGTCGAGCAGGGTTGGGCAGTACCGCGATACAAATGTAATGTTATAGTATATTAGAAATACATTTTGTATTCATATTCCTGTATAGAGATACAATTTTCCAACTGTACTTTGCATTTCTGTATCGAAATATATTTTCAGGTGTATTCCTGGTATCGCAATACTATTAAGGGTGGACATATCTCGTAACTTTTTGAAGGAGTTGTTTATTCATTTCGGGCGCAAAAAGGTGAACGTTGAAACCCTACTGCGAGTACTCGTTTGTTAGTCAACAAGTATAGCAAAATGGTAACGTAGATGATGTATCTTCCTGTACATCTACAAAACGTATTCCTGTATTTCTATTTTCAAATACTTTCTTATGTTGCAAATGTATTTCTGATATGTGTTGCGATACCTTTTTATAAATGTATTTCAGTATCAGCATTTTAGGCACATTTGCCATGTATCCCAGTATTTGTATTTCCAAATACTCTTTAGGGTATTTCTGCACAACCCTGTGGTTGAGTGCATTGCAAACTTCTCAGCGACACTTCGCGCAGCGAAGACGTCCATGACGTCCAAGCCAGTGTAGTCTGAAAACACAATTCACCGAAAAGAGATGACAGGGGCAAGTCCACAACTGAGAATGATGAATGAACAAAGCAAAATGGTAACAATCATGATGATAATTACGCGCAGCTAGAGAAAAAAATAAGTTGTAGCATAGCGTCACCTAGCGGTAGGTCTTAGCAGTACTCAAGTAGAGCTGCCAAACCAACCCAATTCATGTGCAGCCAACATAGAATTGCTTCAAGCTTTCCGAAACGTTGCTTGTGAATAGTAATGCATTATTTCTATCGGGTAGGTCACGGTTCCTCATTTTAGGTTCGAAATACCGAACAAGTCCGAATTATCATCGTTCAATAAAAATCTCGTTCAACCGTACACGAAAACGCCGTTCGAATAAAGCGGCTTATAAATACCTTGAAGACATAGCGGGACAACCAAATTTTTGAAATTTGTTTGAATAAGTAGTATGAACTATCAGAGTTTAAATTACCGCAAGCCTACTGTATAAAAAATATAACTTTACTAATGATTACTATCATTTTGGACTACACTTATCACACACTGTCAGGCAAAATGTCATATCAGCAGTTATACATGCAGGCAAATGGTGGCACTAGGCTCTGTGTGTTTACAATTTGGTTGTGGTGTCATATATCTGACATAGGTGTGCCACCACACGTCCTTTAGCTCAAATATGTTGGCACCAAAGAAACTTTTGCATATGGTATTACAAGCAAGAAAGCAGCTCCATACGTACAGCTACTAGAATCTTGGTAAGGATCAGCTTTGGCCCCCGAGTATCGCACAATTGCCTGGAGAAGTTTTTACGAAGTTCCTCATAGTGATTGCTGGGCAGCTCATGCCAGTGACGAGAGATCTTGGTGTGCAATGTGTTTGCACCAAAGTACTGGACCTCCACGGGCTGCAAGAAAGAATGCAATGCGGACACCTGTTGCATCACGTGACCAAGAAGGCAACTCAAGCATAAGCAAAATTCCAACCCAGTTAATTGATGTAATAAATACCTTGTCAGAATCCAGTAGTTTCCAGGCGATATCCCAAGCTTCAATGGAACACTGCATTGAAGTCAGGTAGCGATTAGGCGTCGGCATAGGCAACATCAGTGTTGTGGTACAGCTGCATTAATGCCTGAAAATGTAAGAAAGGATGATATTTAACAGGAACAAACTGAACTCAAGACATCCTCATGGTTCAATCATTTTTAAGAGACAAGAGACAAATAGAGAGCTACTATCAGCTGAACTACTGATAGCTGATAGCAGCTCAGCTGAACCTCATTTATGCGATAGGTACTACCATGATCAAGATGAGATGCGAACGCCGCTCCGCGCGTGTCACGCGGTACTATCAGTGCCCCCTGTCAACTTCTCTTTGAAGTACATGTCCACCTTGGTTTCAGGACGTATCGTCTCTAGCGATCGCCGCACCACTTTGCACTTCGGGGTCGTCTGCTAGCTAGAAAAGCGATGCGCCCGAAACCCGCGAAACTGTTCACCAATGACGAAGAGCATTTTGCGCTAGCAATGTGCGCCCGCAAAATATTTGTATAAATTTTTCTTGGGTCATCCTTTTGATTAGGAAGTTTCAGTAAATTATTTCCCTGACAAATGCGTTCGAGCTGCAAAGTAGTGGTCTGAGCTATCGCGCGATAACTCGCAGTGACACTGAACTTTATGCTCTGTCATGTTGCTTTTACAGTGCTAAGGAGCGAAGGGTATTATTTAGAAGAATGGATATTTGGGCGTGTTGGTGGGAATTCATCATTGAAAACAGCGTAAACAAAAACGACGAGGACGTCCCGGCTGTTTCTTAACGTCATGCATCGCTTCTTTCAGCACTGTTTTTTATGATGAAAAGTATCACCTACGCTCACACCTCGCTAACTTCTTGCCTGTACGAGTCGGTGGTCCTTTGCTATCGCAAAACTCAGGCGAAGTCAAAAATAGGGCCGTTTTAGTTGATTTTAGGTATAGTGCAAAAAGGTGGGACAAAAAGGGCAAAGCAGCACAAAAAAACAAGCGCTTCTCCGTCTTATTTGTCCGTCTTTTTGCGATGTTTTTAATATGAATGTCAATGACCAACTTGGCCAGACCAGGCTCTTACCAAGCTTAGTTGATTGTTTTGAAACCTCCGATAACAATATAATGCATGCCTAAAGCTCGTCGTCGAAGTATCGGGTATTGTTATCGGAGTCAGGGGTATATTGTAGTGAACCTTCCTATTCAAAGGATGAACCTAAAGATGTTTATACAAGTTATTTTTGCTGGCGCACATTGCTAGCGAAAATGCTCGGCATTAGGGAACAGTTTCGCGGTTTTGCCGACTGTTTTTTCGCAGCAGAGCGACCCGGAAGTGCAGAGTGGTGCGGCGATCGCTATAGAGCGCCAATGTAGTACTATCAGGGACACTATAAGCTATAACACGGCAGCCGTTGCCATTCTGTGCCCCCAGTGCAACATAACAGGTGCACTACAAAAACACAGCGCATACCCTGCCTACCCCGTATGGCGAAATTCCTCTTCCAGGTTGCAACCACACTTTCGCCTTGTCTGCTAGGTGCAAAGCAGACGCCACCACAACACTTGCCGATGTATGCTTCACAGGCTTTTGTTGATGCCCCTTTCCTCTTCCATGCAGGGTAGGCGAGGTATTTCAGAGTGCCCCTACTATGTGGCTCTGGGCATACGGAATGAGCACAGCCGCCGTGTTATAGTTGACAGTGTACGCGAAAGTACCTTTGTCAAAAAGGTGGTGCATGTTTGAGCATATCCAGGCCGCTAGCGGCACGTTATGCCTTGGCAAGCGCATGCATGCTTGTATGCAGTCAGCCACCAGCATGGCGCGGCGCCCAGCCCCTTCTAGCGTTACGTCACATGCAACCCATGCATTCCCGAGTCAATTTAAACATGCTTATAGATATTGTTCACCAAGAAATTGATAAACGCAGAGAAACGTTCGAACATCAGACGCGTTAGCGGACGAAGAAACGTCCCTTTGTCAAATGCGAATGTGAACACGCGTGTTGACACTTGAAAAGCGAAGTCGCGTTGAAGTAGGCTCAGTGAATTACTTCGATGGTGCCCACACCGTGCAACTTGTACATGTATACAAAAAAAAAAGCGCGTTTGTGCTGCGTTGGCGACCAGGCGCAGTGGGAATGAGGCAAGAGGAATGGTGTGGGTTGTGCAAACCACGCAACACACTTACAGCTTCGACCAACTCCGTCGTGAAGACCATCTTGACAAGACACCTGGGTTTTCTTCTGAGTGATGAAGCGTTGACTCACCTACCTAAAGCACCCGACCGAACCGCTAAAGGATCCCGCCCTGCCGACTTTAAAAGCTGGAAACATTCGAGGCTGCGTCGCTGCGGTGTACGGTGATTGAGGGAATAGGGCGAGGACGCCGTCCAACTTCATTCCGGGTCACTCCTTGAATTCAACATCTTCCACCAGGCTCCACCTTGTATTTCGTTGAGATTCACAGCGCTAGATCGCTTTCGTGGTCCTAAACCCTAAACCCTAAGAAGCCACGAGAACCGGAGAAAAAGCGAATCGAAACTTTCGACTTTCTCGCCTTCATGCGGTCTATGCGTGGATAGAGGTGCACAAAAATGTGACGTCATTTCTACATGAGTATACGTGGATGTAGTAGAGTTTGATTTTAAACCTTTAAACATCTCTGTGCCTTTAAACAGGATGGCTCTTGCGCCACCTAGTCGTGTACATACACACTACAGTCGGCTGTATATTACATACATCGATCAGAATGATTAGAACGAACCATAGTTATGAACGAACTACCGTTGATGATGAAATATTGATAAGCTTATTTACAAAAACAAAATAACATTTTTGATTAATATACCGCTCTCAACAAAATCGTTTTTGCTCCAAAAGAACGCTCGTCCTAATTCAGAAGTGGGATTCAAAAGTATAAAAATTGATATAAGGATCTTGAATATAATACTGACAAAGATGAGCCACTTTATTTTCGTTATCAACCGCAGCGCTACACCTAGTGTTGCGGATCGCTTTGACATAACTCAACTTTTTGTTTTGCTTTAAGTGAGCTTGGTGCACTAAGGTACGATAGTGTAACTCGCATCCATCGGTTCCGTTTTCGTCGGCCAGACGCCCGACCTTTGAAAGTTGGACACTGCGCGCACATTACCGTAGTGCAACGTTGCGGGACAGTGCAGATTAAGGGGAAAAAAGAAAAGAAACGACGCGCGTGTCGTCTTTACGAGCGCACAGTCGAAAAGAAACTGTTAGCCGCGCCGATAGTTGTGTGCCAAACCATGCGCCGCTTGCTCCGGAGTTGTATGGGCTCAGCTGTGTCGATGTCATTGACCTTCCGTGCCGGAGGCCAGTGCCCTCTGAATGAAAACGGTACATGCCCGCTTGTAACCTCTCCTGCGAATGCCTTGTAAGCACTACTTTCTTTCTCTATTCGGCATTTGATGCACCTTTTCTTGCGCTAGTTAGAGTCCGTCATTATGGAGTATAGTTAGCGAAATTTTTACCGAGCAGAATCGCGCGTTGGATGCAATGTTGTGGTCGTAGCGTGCTGCCCATTAGTTTCCGAAACAAACAAAACAGAAAACTGGGAGTGCGGCTGTGTATTTCGGTTTTTTCGTCGAATAGCGTGAAAACTGGGTGAGTAAGATTGTGTTAGCTCGCGCGCTACAAGAATTAGCAATGGCTTTGGTGTTGCTTGACCGGTGCATGTAGTTTTGAGTACCACAAAACCACACGTATTATTGTCGGAAATACTAGGTGCCGTATCCGGTACTGTGTCCACTCTACTTTTGCCACAAAGTTTTTTGTTTTGTTTTGTTTACGGGTGCACTTGAATTCATTGATTGAATAATGACAGTATGTAATTAAAAATCGAGCTCACTTAAATCGCCTTCCGACCAAGATAAAAACCACTGTGTCACCAGTGCTGTGTGGGCACTTGGGTGTCTCTTCTCTCCAATGTTCCATCTCAAAAGTAACTATACAAATCTTTTTTTTTTTTTTTGCAGGTTTTGGTATGGAGCTTTAGACATACACTAATACCGAAAAGCTAGTTCCATGCCCAGGAGCAGCTGTAAGGGTAAGTAAAACCGACAGACCAATTGTACCTAAACAATTTGCCTACAGGGAACCTGTGATGTACCCTTCAGGAAATAACATAAATTTTATACAACATGCAATGCACCTTTTCTCCATAAAGATATGCACCAGTGGCGGGCTAAATTACCTTCGGAGGATGCATGCGTCGGTTTTGCTGAGCAATCAATGCATGATTACATCGACTTGTTCAGAACAGTCCATCTGCTGAGATAAAGCAATGGCAAAGCTGTATCACTTGAGCGGTGTGGTGCATTGACGTGGCGTCTTATGAGCTCGCATGCTCCAGCCCTAGCAGTAGCAGTGGTTTCTTCCAGGCTGTCTTGACCAAGACGCTTTTTCGAGCAGGCAGGCTCCAGTTTCGCCATTTCCAACGAAGTAAATGTGTGTATCCAATGTTAAATGGGAGCAGACCAAGCAGGACTCTTCTTGGAAAAGATTAATTGAGAATTGGTTCAACATGTCCAACCAACAAATAAGCTTTTTTTTTTTTTTTTGTGGCATGTCATGCTTTGAAATGTTTCCAGTGATAAACACAGACACCAACGCTGAGGGTCTCTACTCATCCAAAGTGTGCTGCTCTGTACAACAACAGGTGAGAATGTTGCCATCCCTCTACTTTTCATAGTCGGGTGCATAAAATTAATTGTATGGAGTTCTAACATCAGAATCACCAATAGCGGAGGCACGCATCCACCTAGCGTCATCATTTAATATACATAGTGTAACACTGGCACGTATATGCTGCTGCAAAAGAAGTTTCACAAATTCTCGACTTCTGCGACCACCACCACTTCATTTACCAAATATGTACGAAAAGCAGAGAATTGAATTTTCATCTGCAGGTTAAGATACCTCTGGAAGAGATCAACATATTGGTGCACACACTGTTTTGTCTTATGTTAATAGAAGTAATAAAATATCTGAAGTGCAAACAAAACACCATCATAGCAGAAGTTGGTAGGAACTCTTGAAAGCTTCGAATTAGCAGCTGATGTTTCGCCAGCATATTCGGTTTGGATCCAAGATAAGTCATTGAGCTAAAAATGCTACCGTATCGCCTTTTCCCCATTCTCAGAGAAGAAAAAAAGTCGTAGGGCAATTACTATCTCTTAGATTGAATGACTGTCATAGATTTCTCACCATGAGGCATTTGTCGACAATCTCGGCAAAGCCGAAAAATCTGCTGCAGGCATACATTAATTTTTCCATCATTGTGACCATTTTATGTACCGTGCTACATGTGGTTGCATCCCATTTGTAGCTGACATTCGGCCCAAGTCAAATTTCTGCCTACCGATCTTCTATCCTGAATTGCTTAAACCGAATAAGCTAATATCCAAACCGAGTGAAAACAGTTGAAATGAGGCTAGTCCGCGCGACGGCACTAGTTTCAATGCTAACGGCCTCACGGGACGTCGTCAGCCTTCCTTCCTTTCCAGCGAGCGTGCTGCAAGACCGCCAGTCTCGCCATGATGCCACCCACGATCGTGGACTACTTTCCGCAAGCCAACGGCGACGGGCTCAAAGTGATCTGGGAGCACGCGGTCAACAGCAAGGCGCGCTCAGCGGTGCGCTGCGCGGTCCTGGGATGGTGCTCGAAGGTGACGTCAGCATGGGTGCCAACGGGCGCTACCCTGTACCAGTCATGGCGCACCCTCCCGTGCTCTCGAGTGACCTCACGCTGGACGAGTGGCTGCACGAACCCTGCTCTGCGGCACCAAGGGAGCCGGGCGTCGACTTCAAGTCGACGAAGTCGTGGAGCCTGCCTGCCGGATCCTGGCGCGCTTTGTTGACAAGGTGTGAACTCTGCAGGGTCGGAACGAACGCCATAACCTTTAAGGCTCACGTTCACACATTCGCATTTGAGTATGACCGAGCGGAAAGGTAAACGCTACAAGTTGCTAACTGCTTGCTGATGGAAGACCGCACTCGCGTCATCTATCGGTTGAGCGCTGGAACACGTCCGATCTTCGTCCATTTCTCACTTTTTTTATGCATCATTCTTTTACCATGGGCTTGAAGTGCTTTTGGCAGTGTAAGGAGCGATCATTTCTCAAAGATGTTGCACACATTTGATTGTGCAAATACCGCCAAAACTTCAGTCTAGACGACGCAGTTCCACGCCTGCTCGATAGATGGCAGCAGCGTGTTCTCTCTTAAGAAGTCAAAAGTGGTCACAACGCACTTTGTCACACTCACACTGTCACACTCGAATGCCAATGTGTCGACTGGCCTTTAGACTATTCACTACAGCTACATATTTATCTTGCAAGAGTTTGGCCGATAAGAAAGACACACACCTCCGTGATAATGCAGGATTACGAGTGGTCCTCTTTGTTACTGGGATTGCGAGACCGTGTGAATTTTCGAAACCCGGCAGGCTGTACGAATGGGGTGCCGCACGTCCACTTTTGTGGAAGCGTTCCATCTAGATTCTGCCGATAAATTGCGACCTACGAGAACTGGCAAATTATGAAACAAACGACGTCCAAGCCGAATGATGTGTCTTGTACCATCAAGTAGGATATGACATATATAACACATTTATCCCAGCTTGAGTCCCAATTTTTGGGTGGAAACGTTTTTGTGGCCGAGTCACCTGCTGGAATGCTACCTTGGATTATAGTGACCAGCTGTGTGCAGCTGGTCACTATATCAGTGTGCAGTCACTAAAGGTTACTGAGCAGCGTGCAGAGCAGTAAGACACAAAGACCCCTCTCATTAACGTGATTGACAAATTGCGTGATTGTTTTGCAATGTTATTTCGGCAGCATTATTTTCACTCTGTGCTCCATATTTTTTGCATTATGAATGATGCACACGATGAAATAACATTCCTTCTAAAAAATCTGATAAAGCCTCAAATTTTGTGAAGATATACAGAAAAAGATATTTTTGTTTGAAGAGAAAAGCGTGTTTCTGAACTTGTCGTCGACCACAGGAGAACACGGGAGATTATTCGTGTCTCGTAGTTGTCACTCCCAGCGGCTGTGAACGCCAAAAACATGCGATAGGGAAGTTCTCATTTCGGATCTTCCCTCCAGTTCCGAGGGCCGGTGGTCCTGAACGCGGACGTCCTGCCGGGTCCAGACTGCTCGGTCGTGCCGCCGGTTGACGCCTGGACGTTCCTGACGCTCTGCCGCACGCGGTTCCCCCGTGCCATCATCTCGTTGGGATGGACGACGGACGACGCCTCCTGCATCAAGATGGGGTGAGTGTGGCAGCTAACCTACAGTGCCTGGAACGCATCTCTGATTGAATGTGTCGGCCCCGTCCTAAAAGTGGTCTCTCCGCTACTACTCCGCGTCGTCGTAAAAGTGTCGTTCTGTCGCGGGTCATGAGCCTGGCGGTGTCACAGCAACGGTGGCAGATGTGGCAGACATCTGCTTTGCTGCAGGTCACCCTCCAACCTGACAGTCCGCAAAAGCTTTGGCAGCAGGTGGTTGAGATGCTGCGACGACAGCGAGACTCGCGTTTGCCCATACTTCTTGCCAGATGCACACCGCCGGCCTTAGGAGTCAGCTGATCGGATCACACGGAAAACCTAGCGGATGGGTGTGGGCTCGGGAGAGCCACCGTGGGGAAAACACTAACCGCGAAAACGAGGATTTAGCAGACGACGCCTTCAGTCGATAGCAAACGACACCGTCGTCTGCTCGCTGCGCTTATCGGGAGATGGCACTGCTAGCATGATTCCCGCCAACTCGGCTGTTTACGTCGTTGACTGTCATTGACCGTGTCCAGGGTGTTGGTCTTAATTTCCATAGAAGGGAAGGGAGCAATGCCTTGAAAATCACGAAGTAATATGCACCACTAAAATACACCTTCCATGAAAATTGTATGTTGCTACATATGGGCACCGAACTCTCGGGTACGTCTTAAAGCAAGGCCAGAAACTGATACTAGCACTTTATACAGGATGTTTCAAGGAACGCCAGGCAAATCGTTCCTGCGAAAAGTATGAACCACACTGAAAAAGAAGGTTTGTGTTGTATGCGGGAGCGCAAGTTCGTCTGCTTTTCGCACAGGGGTTGCGATGACGTCAGAACGCTGAGCTCTTACTGGCCGATTGGAAAAATAGTGGGTAGGCCTCAAGGCATCCAGCATTGAGGTCTACCCACTATCCTTTCAATCGAAGCCAATCGGAGCTCGAGCGTCGGCCTGACGTCACTGCAACTTCCACGCAAGAAGCAGACGACTTCCTCTCCGCATTGGTGTCTGCCACAGCGCTTATGCAGGTGCCAATTTTAACGGCCAATATCAGAGCAGGCCCAGGGCTCTATAACACCCTATAGCTTCACACAACAGATTCTGGTGGCATAGCTACCTTCGATTTCGTCTTTTGCGTTCTGTACCGAGACCTCCCTCCCTGCGCAGCTACACGCGGGAGATGGTGGAGAGCATGGGGGCCCTGGTCCGAGAGTACAACCTCGGCCAGCCAGTCACCTTCCCGGTCTGGCTGCCGCTGGCGCGCCGCTCTCGCGCGACCTCCAGCGACTCCTGGCGCAAGTCCCGCGCTCCCTCGCTGACCGTGTTCGCGCGGCCGGGCCCGCCACGCACCGCCGCCCTTCCAGACTTGGCGGCGCTGCGGAGTGCGTTCAGCCCGTCGCTCGTCTACTACGACCTTCCGTACGACCTCCTCCAAGCGTTCTTGCCTCTCTGCTAGCCTCCCCTTCCGTCACGCAGCTTCCATGCTCGGAGTAGCCTACTATAGTTCTGCCAGGGTGAGAACGGCAGGGAAGCTCACGCTGGAGGCGGGAAGACCGAAAGACCTCCCTCTCGATCTCATCCTGCCGGCAACGAAAGGATGTATCTTTTGAGACGGCCTGTTTACGTCTTTCTTTCTTGTTGCGCTTTTTCTCTGTCTGGAGATGATCGAGTCTTGTCACGTTTCGTCTGTTCCGGGATGATCTCTTGTCATTTTTATCCCCGCCTGCTTTCTCCGTATGAACACTGTGTAGTGTAGGGAGCTTGTAACTTTCCGTGAGCCTATCTCCGAGCGGTACTTTTCGTTGGGTCAGATTGGGATGCCGCCGCGACTCGGCCCCAGAAACATTTACGACGTCGAGTCATCGTTTTGTCCCGCTGACGGTCATTAAGCCGAGAGCGTAAGGTAACGCTAGTAAAAAAGACAGACCGATTTTCACACACCCGAGTGCCCACATAGTATTTGGCCTACGATGAACGAAATGACAGCCGTGAAACTTGCAAACCTGCCAAGGACCTGGCATAATCGGTCACACGAAAGCAGCTGAAATTTGCTTTTGTGTACCGAAGGCAAATTCGTGCTTCACACTCCGTGAAGCACAGTAAAGCTACAAACTCGCGCTACTATCTTTAGGAGTGCGTTTAGCTACAATGCGACAGTGGTACGCTTTAGAGCTATAGCTTGCATTCCCGGAGTTTGTGTTTACCTCACTGTCAAAAACAACCATGCGAGGGTGCTATGTTTTCGTCTTTGGCTGCTTGAGCTTTCGTCTCACACACAGGTGTCCCATGGAATGTGGCACCTTTGCAGAGCATCGAGCTTGACAAGAGCTTTTCTATTTTCAGAGCCGTCGCACGGCGCTTGCTTCGTCCCTGTTCGCTGTGCCCACTTGCATGCTTTAGGACGATCTCTGCATTCTTTTTGTTACGCTTACAGCACTATCTTTGTCTTGCTTCAGGCATTTGTGTAATGTTGAGAGGAGCTAGCTTGTGTGGAAACGCTTTGTTTCCTACTAGATGGAACATTTGCATGTGTGCGTGTGTGTGCATGTGACATATTGATAATAGATGATAGTATGGAGCAAAGTATAAGTGCGACGGGATACAGGATGGAGGCACGAGGAAGGGTAGAAGTGTGATGGATGTAGGATCGGATAGAGTAGGATAGGATGTTCTTGAAAAGTTCAAGTAAGCTAAACTAGATGACAGGGAGTGGGATAAATTTCAATTGTACAACTAGCCAGGGAAAGATGAAGTTAGGTCTGTTTGTTGTTTTTCTTGCTTCTTCTGTGTGAACACAAAGACAAATCAAGTGTCTTGGGTGATGAGTGTGTTTGAACTCTGTCAAGGAAGGTACCGATTACTCTGCTGGATGAGATAATCGAGACACGGCAGCACTGTGCAACCCGGAGGCACAGTGCTGGTAAAGACGGGTAAGCTGCAATTGGGCAGGCACTGCTGGATTGCATGAATGGACGGTTTGGAGTGTTTACAAGAATGTGGAGTCATGCTTCATTGCACCTTCATGAAGTGCTACCAAATGTGTATGCTCCCACCTGTCGTTTAGATATCATAATGTAGAGATGTTTGTTTGTGAAAGCTTTTTGACCCCACCTCCCAGCAGCCTAGACACCCCGGCAAATGCCTGCAACCAACAATGTTAACGTTAACATAATTAACGTTTCAAGCTCACCTCGTTCACGTCGTGAGGCCTGCTATGTCCGGTGCCCAAGCATGAGGAATTGATGCTCTTGACAGAGAGACGTCCGATTTCAAGATCTCCTTATTGGCCAGGATACCCCTGAAACTTGAACAATGCATAGCAGAAAGTAAAGGGTTCATGCTGTTCCCAGCAATACAAGTGATTAGCGAGCGAGCTGGTTTACAGTTGCGACTTTTACCTGTCAATATTGACAAAATGCACTGCTCATATGTAGAAAAAGAGCAACAGCTGATGTTTCACTGAAAGCTTCCTTGAGCTTGGAAGAAGCCAAGTTTATAGTGAAATGTCAACTGGCACCACTCCATTTTCCTTTGATTTACCTAGGGTGCGGCAAAATGACTAAAAACCTGCTTTCCTGCAGGGTGATATTGGGTGAAATCTCGAGAGTTGGCAGCGGTTACCATATGGCCCCATGAGTGAGACACGCACAAAGTGAGTGCGTTGAATCAGCGAATTGACTAGGGATCGGACAATTACTCAAAGTGTAATGAGTCTGTGGCAGATCAGTTATTGTTACAGAAATATAAAGATCGTGACAAAATTTCCCCGGCATTTAGGGGATATGGAAGGGCTAAATTTAATTTTAAACATTAAACAACAATATTTCCTTGTCAGTAATACCACTGACAGAGGCATATCTCGCAATATTCCCAAAGCCTGCATTATTGAACCTGAAAATGAAACAAGTCTTTCTGCTTGTTGAAATGTACTCGAAACCTTGGTACAGACTTAATACAAAAACTCTCATTCGTGTCACGCGCTCTTAAACCCAACCACCAATTTTTTTCTTTTTCTTTCTAATCTTGCACAAACATCGCTCCCACAGACACGTCGGAAGTTGTGGGCTCGGGAGTACTGTGCGCTTTCGACTGCGCAATATGGTGTAGCCACGTAGGGCTCAAGTTGAGCAGAGGAAAGGAACCAGCGTGCCTTTGGTTGGTCATTTCTCCGAGGTTTACTACACAAGAAATATGAACAGCCTCAAAAAACTGAATGCTTTGCCGACTGCACGGTTGCTGAACTCTGCCCAGAACTAGTCGAGGTGGAGAGTTTCAGATGGTGGTGGTCTCGAAAGAAAGTCATGTACGGTACCTCCAGGAACTGCACAGCGAAACCTTCTACAAGGCCCGAACTTTTTTCTTTTATTCACCTTTCAACTTGCGACACTTGGGCGAATTCCACGGAGTGCGCTTTAATTTGGCCTGCAGTTATTAGAAAAGGGGAGATCCCAATTTTCCGCTGCAAGTTGAACCTCAAGTACATGTCCAACCTGCACATTAGAAGGATGCGTAGCAGTTCCATCGGAAATAATTCATCTACATGTGCATGAAGACCAGAAAATGGATGGATGGATCAACTGGAAGGTGTCGACTTTGGAATGTCTTACGACCCGTAGGTCACCCTTTCAGAAGCTTATATTTGTCTAGAGCTTTGTCAAAGTTGAGCGAATTAGAAGAAACAGTTGCTTCCTATACTGACTTGCAGACGAGACATTGAAGGTTCTCTATACTGCATACTGTGAGGTGCATGTTTGCTCGTTGGGCAACGAAGAACAAAATCACTAACCAGAGCTGCTATTATAAAACCAACTTGTGAGGCATGTTTTTAGTGCCAGTGTAATAGCTGCATCCCCTGATAGACGCACGAGCGGCAAGGGCAAAGGAAGTTACCGGTCGTCGTGGGTTGTTAATTCTTTTGCCGATCTCTGCACCTCATAGCACAGCACTGTTGTTATCGTTGTTGTTGTTGACGTCGAGCTTCTGTCACTGTGGCGCCTGTTGCAACGAATCGCGTCGTCCGCTTGCCTTCAGAGTCTGTAGCACGGTGCACGTTTGTCTGTTTTCTTTGTTGGGTGTACACACGCGAAAACACTTTCTGGTTCACACTAGAGACATGCAGGTACTTGTAGCCCGGTCGTAGTGGTATGGCAAGTCGTTGGTAGTAGTGCAAGCGGGCCGATGAAACTATGGGCATGACCTTGCATGGAAGCAGCGCTGGGAGCCGACCGTTTCCCAGAGAAACGATCCAAACGTTGTCGGAAGTGTTGGCTGCTGCTTTCCATGTTTCAAGGATTTTGCTGACTTGTACATTTACATTGTCAGAAAACTGGCGTTTCGTATGGCAGTTTGCCGCACCACTAAAGGCTCGAAAAAAAAAATGTGCCATCAACAAATTGCAACATTTGTACCCCATTTTACAAGTTTACAAAAGCACGAGCCGAAAACCACAGCCGCCAAACAAGCTACGCGCCTCAGAGCAATGACACTTGAGCAACCTTTTTGCTTAAAAGAATTGTAGCTAGCGGTCTGAAATCGTAGGAATCGCTTTTCCGTCCTCCAGGAACGTTAAAACGGTCCACGACAAAGCAAACCGATATTGTCCGAGCTTCCCGAAACTTGCATCCAAGGTTCAGAAAATCGCCCTTTTTAATCGTAACTATCGTCAATTGTGCCCGTTCCGCACTAGGCAGCAAAATTGCAGAAGCCACGAGACAATCGGAGAACAAATCGTCGACGTTATATGCGTGGCTCAATTGGTGGCTCCAGCGAAAACGATACACGAGCTTGCTGTTCTGGATTCTTGCGTCCTGCCCGCGCAGCAGGAGCATGTTCCTCTATCTTCTACTAAATGGAGCCTAAAAAAAGAAAATAAAAGTGAAGGAGAGCTATTTACTAAACTGCATGCATTCTACGAGTGTTCGCTTGCTGGCAAAACATTGTCTTGCATTCGAGAACGCTACACTATCACGCGATGTGCCTGAACACGTCCCGACACGACTAGTTGGTCTTTTGCAGTGTTGTTTTGCGTGGCATGGCAGGAAACTAGCTACGTCGGCCGTAGGCTAGCCGTGCACGTGTCAAAGCCTCCCCTCCAAAGCACGACGTGTCTCTCCCGAGAGCTACCGCCAGTTCATATGTGCACATGTACCTCCAGAGAAGTGCCCGCAAAGACGGGTAAAAAGATATTGGCCCCCGACGCACTATTTTTGGCTTTTTTCTCACCATATATTTTTCTTACACAAGAATACGCCGCTAAAGCTTGGTAAATATTTTTTTGCCACGTAAGAAAAAAAAAGAAGAGTGGAGAGTACAAAGTTTTCAAAGATGCCATGTGCATCCCGTGGTGCAGATGCCGAACGATGCGTGTGGGGTCGCGAGACGAAAACGATGCACACTTGCCGTTGCTAGTTGGAAGATGTGCCCTGCCTAGTCCCCCAATGGCTTTTGACAAGTTGCGCTGCAACTTCCCACAGTAGTCGCGCCTCGGAATACAGACACCACGATGTACACATTGTTACAGACTGCATTGTGGCGTTCGGCGAAGATTTATAGACAGATGTACTAGGTATGTAGGCACCGAAATAAAGCGTGTGCTTGGACCAGGAATCTAGCGTTGTACAAGTGTCGTCATTTGCACAATCTTTGTGCGGCCCTCATTCGGGCAAGACCTTGTGGGAGTTACTCAATAACTTATTTACGGAGCACGATTGCCTTTTGTCCAGAGACGATTGTCACCTCCATTGTTCGACTTTTTACCATCGCCGTGACGACGGGGAATCTGCTTGCTCACTGGGCACGGCATCTCTTTTTTTTTGCAACCACATGAGTCAGCAGGTCCGTTTGTGTTGCTGCAGCGCATTTTGTTTTTAGTCCTTGCTTTCAACCACTGGCTACTCTGTTCGATCAATTATGGTGGGGGGGGAAATGTTTGTTTTCCTTGCAGTGCTCCGAAAATTGTCGGGTGTCTTGGGCAACTTGTAACGAAACATATTGAAGAATTAGAGTGAGGGGCAAACTTTTAGAGCGCAGCTCTTAGGCGCCCGTTTCCGGCTTGAGCGGCGTCGCCGTCGGCGTCGGCGTAACCGCGCGGTGCATGATGGGTAATTTTCCCCGCTAAATTTAGCGGAAAAATTTCCCCGCTAAATCTAGCGGAAAATTTTCCCCGCTAAATCTAGCGGGAAATTTTCCCCGCTAAATCTAGCGGAAAAATTTCCCCGCTAAATCTAGCGGAACATTTTCCCCGCTAAATCTAGCGGAAAATTTTCTCCGCTAAATCTAGCGGAAAATTTTCCCCGCTAAATCTAGCGGAAAATTTTTCCCGCTGAATCTAGCGGAAAATTTTCCCCGCTAAATCTAGCGGAAAATTTTCCCCGCTAAATCTAGCGGAAAATTTTTCCCGCTAAATCTAGCGGGAAATTTTCCCCGCTAAATTTAGCGGAAAATTTTCCCCGCTAAATCTAGCGGAAAATTTTCCCCGCTAAATTTAGCAGAAAAGTTTCCCCGATAGATTTAGCGGGGAACTCCCCCTCCCTCCTCGAGATCACGTGACCCCCCACGGCCCCCTCCCCGAGGTCACGTGACCCCCCCCCCGTGCCTTCCCCTCCTCCTCAAGAGCTGCGCTCTAATTCGGTGTTACAGGGAGTTGTAAACGGCTTTCATTTTTTAATGCGAAAGCATTAACTGTCTCATGGAGCGAGCTGATGTCATCAGTTTGAAGCGCAAAAACGGCACCTAGTTTCTGCGATCCCAATAGGAGCGATTCGCCTTCGGTTCCATTGGCTGGCGCGCGTCGACGGGGCTTCCATTGGCCGCTGTGCCTTAACCTCCAAGATCCCGAAGCGCGCGCGCGCTCCGGGATCTCGGAGGTTATGGCTGCGCTCGTCAGTTTCCACGACCGCTCACCCCATGGCGCTGCATGTCCATCAGCGCGCCGTTAACACAGAGCGTCCAAAGGGTCCAAGGTCAGTGCCCAGGGGAGCACGCGCGCTGACCGGTGACGAAAGGTACGCAGCAGACGAAAAAGGAAGCGGACGAGCGGCATGCATGCTTTCGCATTCACAACTCGTAAGAAATGCTTTGGTGTACCTCAAGCTTTTTTCTGCGACTGTTGAGTGACCGGATGCTGCAGCAAAAAGGCGTGTTTCAGTATGTTCTATATGGCACAACTGACTTGTTTATTCAAACCAAAGCATGGATCCACGATGGTTATGCAACTGATGCAGCCTTCTGAGGCAGGATGCTTGGCAAGTGTCATAAAATATGTGAGCCTTAGGAAAATGAGCACAACCTTGAACGTCGGAGCCACGCCACGTAGCGTAAGGGCAAATGTAAGGTGCCCCAAGCCGAAATCCTTAATGGTATCGGTTTCACAGCTATGCGGGACTGTCAAGCATGCAATGTGACGTGGAATTAATATGTTTCTGATAGTGCTGTGTTGCAGAGGTTCATGTTGAACAGCTCGTGAAATAGTGAAATATATGGGTTAATCTGAAGTGCTCCAGAAACGGGTGCACCCAACAAGTTTGCCAACCTCTCACCCCTGGTCACGGTATTCAGCCAGCGCCGGGCAAAAACACAATAGTGCCACAGACAAAAGCGACCAAAGGAGAAGCTCTTGTCCTACTTGTCCTTGTTAGCGCTTTTTGTATGTTTGCTACGTTGAGCCAACAGTTTGTTTTGGCAACACTGCTGAGCCAACACAAAAGTGCTCCACCACTGTAATACAATCCCCTTCCTTTCTACTGTCCCGACCTTACTTGGGAACACGGGTCTGTCTGGCGCTGCCCAAACAAACCCGTGTGACTGATCAGTGGAGGAAACGATTGCACAAGCCTTTCTTCTTTTTTTTTTTTCACTTTTGGCACCACGGAGTAACTGTCAGGTTGCAGCGTAGCCTCACGTCCAACACCTCGACGGGCGCGCCGTCGATAACCAGGCGATGTAGTGCCACCAGGTCGTACTTGACGTCGGCGAGTCCGGTGACCTGGTCCCTCCTGCGGGTCTCGGCGCGCTGGTTGTGCAGGCGCGCCGTGTCCCTCGGACGATGCTGCTTATCGTGCACGTGCCGGAACGTGTTGCGAATCCCGGTCTTGAGACCGCCGGGCCGGGACACGTTGAGCCTCGCGTCCCGCATCCGCGCGTAGAACTCGTCGTCTTCGAGTCCCCAGCCCCAGTACTTGTTTGAGAGTCCGTTGAGCTGCCGGAACCGAGCGTTGCTCATGAGAAGAATGCCGCCGACGAACGTCGGGTAGTGGTACCTCGGGTGGAGGTCCGGCGCCGCCAGGTGCATCGGGCCGCCGTTCGCCGGGTACGCGTAGCTCAGCTCACGGTTCAGCGGGAGCAAGTCCACGTCGTGCATGACCAGGTAGTCGCAGTCCGACTGGGCGACCAGGAACCCAACGTTGATGAGCGAACCGCGGTTGAAACGCAGCCGATCCACCTGGTTCACGATCAGGAACCGGTGCTGTATTCGCTGGGCGTTGAGAAACTTGTGCATGTGCGGCGCGAACTGCAGAAGTTCGTCGAAGCGGTCGCGGAAAGGCACGATGACTGCCAATCTGTGCGCACCACCACCAACTCCGTTCTCGTCTTGGTCAAAGCTCCCGTCGGCAGACTCTTGCGACGGGCATGGGACCGGAGAACGCATTATGATGCTGAAGGATATGAGGAGCGTGCACAGGAGGCTCGCGAGGAGTCCCAGCTCGATGTTGCGTCGGGTGGCCATGGTATCCTCGGCTTCATCAGGAAGACACCCTCCGCGGTGTTAGATTCGCTTGAGTACGATCAGGTTGTGCGGTTGTAAAGCGTCCGCCGAATTGCGACGTTGAGACCATAGCGGTCAGGTCGGACTTGCCCAGCTGTCTTGATGCGGTCGTGGCTCGAAACGTCGGTTGAGTCAGATCTAGGACCGCTCGAGAGCGATAAGGCACGTTAGATTGCTGCACGCGTACGAGGTCGACCTTTAGAAACCGGTCGCCGTTAGCGCAATCTGTGATTTCGGGACATTTCGGCGACTTGTAGGGCGACACGGCGACCACCGCCAAGGCTGCGACAAACTCACAGTGGGCGCGGCCATCTTGGAAGGAAAGAGTGTGGAGCCATTGTGAGCGCTGTGGTGGAGCGTGGCGACTCTTGGCCGGCGACGCTGAGAGGCGCTTGGGTCGTTTCTTCAGCAGTTCGGCCAAGGTTCAGCACTTTCGCTTCGTAATAATATCCGCATCTTGTCCTTTGCCGTGAATTATCCTCGCGGAATGGCGGGATGCTGGCGCAAAACAGCCCAAGGACAAGAATGTATACCAGCAATGTCTACCTAGTTGCGTTTCTATCTGCCATTAGCTACAAGGGTAACCGGACAAAAGCTCACCGGATAAACGCTCACCGGACAGAAGCTCACCGACAAAAGCTCACCCGTTTTCTGACAGACCCGGACAAAAGCTCACCCGTTTTTTTGAAAGACCCGAACAATAGCTCACCTCGATTTTTTTTTTTTTTTTTTTGCTACCCGGGCGAAACACGGGTTTGAATAAAGTGCGGACGCGATGGACATTGGACCATTTTTAGGAGAACTTGTACCCCATCCACCAATGAGTTGCGAATTTTAAAAATACTTTGAAAGAACGGGAGTTGGGCCTTTGGAAAAGTACAAGACAGATGACCAATTTAGGAAACTGTGCGGGATTTTAGATTGGCTCGCATTCCTTCCACCACAGCTTGTTCCACATAGAACTAACCACCAGGGAAAAGTCTACCGGTCGCATCGGCTACCTGCTGGACTATTTTGATTGCAACGATGAAAACGGCCGCTTCCGTTATGCTTCTATTCCATCAGCGGCGGAACCCAGAGCGAATTCTTTCCTTCGCCTGACTCTGCGCCGATGACGACCGGAGTTTCCCCCGGTACGGTGGAATATGTACGACGCCACACTTCAAGATAAAGACCGGATGAACAACACCTGCGAAGGATGGAGTACGGTTCCACGAAGCCTTTCGGCACGCCCATCCAAACGTCTCGAGGCTGAGTGAATGCCTACACCAAAATCAGGCGCTGCTGCACGGCATTGACAAAAGGCGGAGAGGTGAGCCCACAGTAATGCGGGTGCGAATAACCACTGTGCGCCTGCAGAGTCGTCTTAGAATTTTGCGAGGGCTTGCATGTACATCGAGATCTACAAGACTCTGGAGCTAGTAGGGGACCGCATCGTTCTAACCAATCGATAAATGAACTTGTTTCTATTGAGATCAGACAGACCATGCGCCTGTCAGATTTAATTTATCCTTGCATTGTAGTGTCGCCGCATGCACCGAGTTGTCCGCACTCGTGTCAGACTAACGTAGAAATATTCTCGTGGTGAGCTTTGTCCGTTTGTGAAAAAAATGGGTGAGCTTTGTCAGGGTCTGTGAAAAATGGGTGAGTTGTCCGGGATTCAGCTACGAGGAGCTTGCCAAATTTTGGACTGTCGTGGAGCAAGTGAAAAGCCAAGCTCTCAGTTGGACATGAGGCAAATTAGGTATACATGGGTTGCACGTGACGTCATTCAAAGAGCGCTCGATGACCACCAAGAAGGGGAAGGGGCTCCTCTTATCAGGATCGTCTATTGTGCCTACCATTAGCGCAGACGTTGCATTTCCCCCAGAAGATTATGGGCGATTAACCTGTCACTCAAGATTCTTACAAAAGCAGCTTCCCGCTCCTCCTCTTACATGTGGCGAATATACGATGTGACATCAGTGCAACCTATGTACGAAGAATAGAAACTTAACCAAGTTTGGTTATGAGTTTCTATTTTTCGTCAGCCTTTTCCTAACCAGACGGATATCCGTCGAAGATGTCTACTTTTAAATTAAGTCTGGTTCACCAAGACCCTGCAAACTGTGGCACGAAGACCCACAGAAGTGCCCTTTAAAAAAAGATATTCAGCTGGTATTTTGTTTTTTAGATAATCTTTGTTATAGGGAGAAAAGGGAATGCTTCTTCACAAATGCTGGCTTCTTGAAGCACAGTGCAACATGTGCATTCCAGACACACAATGAAGAAGCCAGGAATAAATCATTACCTGTTTTATTTTACTAATGCTTATCACAGCTGAGGGACTATACAAAGCAGCATCCCCATTAAGCATTAACACTATAGGAAAATACTCGAACATATCTTACCAAGTCCACACAAGGTTGTCATTTCTATAAGGGCAAAAGTTTGTAGCATGAACACCGCACGGTGTTTTAATATTGTGACACTCGAACACGTACACGCAATAAAATCCTAAAAAAAAACCACTCTCAAATGACCAGGCTTCACAAATGCACACGACGAACAGGAAGCCAGAAAAAAAGCGGAAGGCAGAAATGCACACAACACATGCCCACAAAAGTAAGGGCTGGGGGAGAGGGGACAAGTATGTCACCACACACACAATGCAGCAGACAGTCAAGAGTATGAAGCACTGACATAGAACATGAAATGGCACTTTGTTGTTGTTCAGTATGTTCTCTATTTAATAAGGGGCTTAAAAAAAAAAAAATGGCACACCACAAAACGTTTTTATAAAAACGTGCACAAGCAAAAGGAAACATGAAACCGACAAGAGTGACCAAGCCGATGAAAAGAGAGGTACTACATGTGGCCAGCATCAGCCCCAGCCAGCAGAGCATGTGGCATTTCGGATGTGGCACTTGAGGCATGACTGTGACAGAAGCATCCCTTCAGCGTTACAAAGGAGGAAAAAGTTGCAAAAGTTGGTGTACAGAACCTCAATAGACCTTTTTCTAAATCACCCAAGCCCAAGGAGCATGCCGAGAATGTAAGCACATGCGCTGCACGCGCTCGCCTTGTCTGCACAAAAAGTTGAAGGTAAATAACCAAAATCGGGCGCTGACAAACACACGTGCAAAGTGCCATTTGTCTTAGGTTTTGCTTCAGACGAGTTACTGATGCAGATGCCAGCACGTGCAGAGTGCGACTACGCTTGCAGAATGCTTCTTGGCGCTTGGGCGATTTAGCAAAGGGTCTATTCGACATTTGTCTAGCATGGTAGATGTTTCATGGCAGCTAGTCACTTTGGCTCCAAACCACTAATGCTATTGCCTTCTGGTGCTAAATCCCCTAAAAAACCATTGTTAAAAACAAAAAAAGGTGACATTCAAGGTTTTTAAGGTTGAGTTGCTAGCACTTCCAAGCATGTGACTTGCCTCATTAATTTCTTGCTTTTGTTAATGTCTATGTGTTGGCAGTAACTTGTGGCTTGAGAATGTTTGATGTAATGGATGGCACGGTCCATCGAGCACAAACGGTTACTGTTTCATTCTCAAAATCTCGTTAAGAGGAATGTGAGTAACAATAGAAACTTTAATGCACAGACATTTTGGAAAGAGTCCTTCCTTTCGATTGTACACACTGAGAAAGGAAAGAGCCTGTCCGAAATGTCTGTGCATTAAAGTCTCTAGTGTTACTCAAATTTCTCTAAACGTCCAAGTTTTTGATGAGAAATATTTTTGAGTATTCTTAAAATCTCCAAAGTTAGTTTGTATGGCCTGAATAGCTTGTTTCACATTTGTTCGCCAATGCAAAGGGGTGTTTGGAGATTAATACAGACAATTCCTGCCAGACATCACTTGAAGTGCAGCACTTCAATTAGTGCTCATACCTTCTTTGTTCTCTTAGGATGTTTATGTACATCCATGACATGTTAGGTTTTTAGGTGTCAAAGCAACAGTGACGACGTGCAAGTCTGACAGGCCGACCTCCGAGGCAGATAAAGCTTGGTCGTGTGAAATTAATAATGTGGAAGCTCGCAGTCTGCACACGTCCAGCAGCATGCAACAATAATATTGGGGATGAAATGCTGTTTGTAAAAACAGCCAACAGCCAGCGACACCAGGGCATCTAGCACTACATCTGGAGCTCTGGAGAGGGAGACGAGTAAATAGGCGCCACATTCTGGGTTTCAGCGATAGCTAGGAGCCAAAATGGCAGACTGCAGGTCACATCACCATCCTCTACTGACACGGACATCCAGGCACAGCGAGAGTCGGGCGCGAGTGGGACTAGTGTACCAAGGGATTGGCGCAGTTGACGGCTCGCATCAGCTTCAGGGCCCTGCGAAACGTGGGGCTTCGGCGCCATGGCACGATCAGTGTCGGTAGCAGACGACCATCAGTGGTCCTTGTGCCCATCAGGAGAAGCTGGCCCTTCAGGGGACCGCAGCAGCGCGCCAGATCGGGACTGCGGAACGTCGGCCTCCGGAGCTGCTTCCGCGAAGGTCTTCACGGACCTTGAGCAGTTTGGCCCGCTTGCACTGGAGCACGGAGCCTTGGAGACGCTTGACACGAGCTCGTAGAACTGCAAGTATTTTGGGAATCCCGTCGTTCCAGAAAAGAGACGAAAACAGTCGACGGCGGTGCACTCACCAAAGTCTGCGCGGCAGTAGTTGTCCACCAGGCTCTCCGTGGTGTTGGGCTGCTGGCAGGCTCTGCAGGCCGGGGATTCTGCAGGCGTTTCATTGTTTATCACTAGCACCAGGGTCATAAAACAGCTGAAGGTATTATAGATGAACATCCGCGTTTCTGGACACGGTAATAAACCTAGATGTGCCGAAGCACCGAGATGGACAAAAGGAGGTGTCTGTCCTTGACTGTACTGAAGTGTCTGGGTAATTAGAAAATAAAAGCCAATTAAGATAACACGGGAAAGGGCAGACATGCCCGCGCCCTTTCTTCAATCTACGTACAGCGACTGGTACTACCCTTCCTTCCTCTCCCACTTAACAGTACTTAAGAAGAAAAGGCGATCGTGATCAGCGCTCGGTGTGAGGTATCATCTATCGTCGGTGACAGGTAAACAATAGTTCAGGGGAAGCTCCGCCCACCTCTTTCCACTTTAGTAGAGTGAAAGCTGGAGAGGAGGTGACCTCCTCTCCACCGTTCGCTCTGCTAATGTGGAAAGGGGTGGGAGGAGTTCCGCCTGAACTTTTATTAATCTGTCACCGACTTTTCTTTGTTGGAGATCAACTCACCGGGTGCGGGTTGGTTGTTGGACTGCACGCTGATGCACATATCGTTGTCAACGGGGAACTTGTCGCAGCGCACCATGTCGGGCCACGGATAGCCGTATCGGAGCATGGTTCCTTCGCAGCCGCTGCGCACGGCCTCGCAGAGGCTCCGACAAGGAAGATGGGTCTCTCCAGACACACCGGCGAGAAGAGCGAGCAGAGGAAAAGCTGGGTGTCAGGGTGGCAGCGGCGGTTGGCGAGCTGGACCCAGGAGCGAGCCTGCTGCTGCACCTCCGCCATGCTGTCGTGCTCCAGCAAGTTGGGCAGGCGCATCTTGCTGTAGCCGATGTCTCGGCACAGTGTGAGGTTGGCCGGGATCTCGAGGCATGTGGGCTGCGTGAGCCGGCCGCCCCAGTCGTAGGCCAGGGCGAGCGGCACCAGCAGTAGCACCAGCCCGACGCCCTGCCCGCTCGTCCCGCCGCCAGCCATGCTCCGCCGCCCGGGGACCGACGGTCCGGCCGCCGATGGAGGTACGGGTAGCGTCCCGAGCGCGAAGGTCCGAGAGACTGCAGGCAGCGGCCATGTTCCTACACCCCTAAATAGCTCCTCTCTGACGTCTCCGGCACACACACACACACGATCAAAGCAAATTTGATCAAAGGCCATCTGTAATTTCATTTGAATTCATTACTTTCTACCATTTAGAGTAATTGAATTGGCTTCATTACATTTGAGTAAGTATATCACGAGAATTAATTTGTCAACTGGTTGCGTTTTCTGATTTCCTCTCTTGTTTTTGTTAGGTAAGTTTGATAACTTTGTGTTTCTTAGTTGGTTTCTTATTTGAGGAACATATGTTGCATGTTTTTCTCCTTCTTTTGTTTTCAAATTTAACCGCCGATAAGTTTGAGGTATGGAGGTTACTCAACCACTCAACTTGTTCATCAGTTATAAAATTGGGCGATGTCTCACACCATCTAGTGCTGTGAAGTGTCCAGATAGATGCTGGTATTTTAACGTCCCGCCATGTTTCTGTAGTGCGGCAGCGATAACAAAGTGTGTTCCGGATATCTTATCGGTGGCGGCTTCGCTTATGTCACGGCTGCGTGATCGATGCAATCAGCGGGCCGCGAGAGAAACCGTTTGCAGAAAGAGCGCCGCCGAACAATGGCGAGGGAACCTTGCGAAATCGTTCTGCCGTGGTGAGGGCAATGTATGAAGTCACGAGCTCGGCCGATCCTGAACACAGTCCCTAGTCACACCGACGGTGCTCGTTGGCGAGTTAGTGCATAGGGGGTAGATGACTAACCTTTGGACTGATTGGTGACTATCCGACACGCGAGTGTGCTCGTTGTGCTTCTGTGAGGCTACAGCTGGCTACAGTGCGCGTGCCTTATCGCCACAAACAATCAAAACATGACCCAGTGTTTTGGGAGCGTGCTCGCTTGCTTCCTGCTGGCGATCAGCTGGGACGCTGGAGCGACGGCTTCGTCTATGCCAGAATGTGAGTATATAATACAGCTTTTCGAAGAACCCGTAAATCGTTCAAAGCGTCGCAAGTTTAAATGGGGTTTTGAAAGGGAAATGGCGGTCGCGTGTTTGAATGGGTGTCGCCTCGTTTTCTATGGGTCCGTCTGGTTCGCCTCATTCGGTAGGGCATATTGATTCACTTCCTGTTTTGTGATGAAAGTTTGTAACAGGTGGTAGCGGCTGGGTTTGAAGACGATCAGCTCAAAAGAATCAAGAAAAAAAGAACGTGCGGAGCGAGCGTAGTAACAGCTCTTTATTAATTTTGCTCATCTCTTTCGAGATCGTTCGTTTGTGTCTTTATGAATTGTGGTCATCTCTTCTGAGATTGTTACAGGAGTGGAATCATACAATAGAGAGTTTTAGTATACCGTTACGATAACTCCCATAACGATACGATGCATGCGCTAAGGCGGCGACGGGGTATCTGGTATCGTTATCGGAGTCATTAGAACGATCTCTAAAACCTCTACTATCACACAGGCTGCACTCACCGCCATAACGTACACTGAGGACTTAAGTATGAAAACAATAAAACAAAAATACAAATGTAAATCATTTTTTTTTAAGGTTTTGCGTTTGTTGTTGGGTGATGTTACTGTGTAGAGTTCGGTTGAGTCGCGTTGTTCGACGGCAAACGGTAGAGACATTTTGCTTTAGTAGCTTCGGTAGTAAAACTGTTTTTAGAAATTGTAAACCAGATGTCAACCCAAAAAATTTAACATAAAGCGGTTGTCACTCACAACTGTACAATGACTGTCGTTGCGATGAATTTTGATAAACAAATTTTCAGAGAGGAGTTTGCACGGTTCTTTCTGTGAGTGACACTTCGTGGTTATCTCAAGTAGAGGCTGTGCAACCCAGCAATGGCGTTCTTCTACTTGCAGACATCTTCCAAGATTATTGTGACAACGACGGTGACCACGGCACCAACGGTACTTTCATCGCCATGACAGAAGATTCTTCCGCTCTGATACAACTCAACGACTCTCAGATCATCAACTGCACGGTTAGAGTTCAGTTTCCCAAAAACTACGGAGTTCTGGTGACAGTGGTGGAGCTCTCTACGAGAAGCTCACCTAACTGTTCCGAAGACTTCCTCAGGGTGAGGTCATTGGACGCAAACCAGGAAGTGCTGAGTCAGCGGTTCTGTGGGAACCATTCGGATTTGCGGGAAACGAACCTCAACCTCCAAGTGGTGGTCCCGGCGGCTTCCTCACCGGGATCACTCCTGCTTGAGGTGTTTGCGTTCAACGTCACTAGTGTCACACTGGTGCCTCGTCTGACGATCGTGCTCACCACCTACATTAACGGTAAGTGGTAAAATTAAATAGCGGCATGTGTCAGAGTGTTTCTCGTGTTCTTTGTCTGGCTTTTCATTCTCCCATTATGTTTAAAAAAAAACACAATGTAGCGTTTTGGAGGTGGCCAGTGTTAGCAAGGTGGTGGTCTGGGAGCGGCTGTCGTGTGGTCAGCAGCGGAAGCCCAGATGGCAGGTCTCAGATGCGGGCGGTGCCAATGACATATCCTCATCACTGTGGGGATAAAGCGGCTGCTGCTGTTGCAGCCGTGATCACGGTCGAGGTTGAGGCGCGTAGAGGACGAGACATGGTGACGGCTGGGGCCCGCATCCTCGCGGGCCCCGCCGAGGGCTAGGAAGGACACCGGTCACTGTCGACTTATTTAATCAAGATCCCAGGGTCAACTGTTCCAAAGCAATCTCTACACGCCACTGTGAGTGGGGCACATGCCTCTCGCTCAGAATGCGTGCCCGTACCACCACTAAACTCAGAATACTGCGCACCACGTGTAAAACCTTGGACTTGTGGCATGTCATTCGTTTGCCGCTTTGTCGTAAGTGGGTGTTAGAGGACTATCTGAAGTCGTGTGTCTGTAAATATCTTTTCTCCATATAAATATTCCTGCATGAATTTGCATTATTTGCCTGTTAATAATTTTGATTACCTTGACTTCCCTTTCACTGCTCTTATTGCTGTGCCTGCCTTGTGCTACCGTTATTTCTATTTTAATATTGATTTATTAATTCATGCATTTGATGAGTTAATTCATTAACATTTCTGTTGACTTCTCTGTTCATTATTCTTTACATAATGGGCATTTCTGATAATAAATTTTGTCTCATTTTTCACTTTAATTTATGCATTAGGTCATTTCAATGAATACCTTTTCTAGTCATACACTTTTCCCACTATAAAACCTACGCTTTCAGCAGTTCATCAATTTATAGCGTCACATTAATTTACTCATTCATTTAGGTACTTCTATATTAATTAATTTATTCAGTCATCATAATAATTTACCATAAAATACCGGGCAAGCGCCCACTCAAACTTTGGAGATAATCACAAAAAAAGAGGGGATGGGTGCTAGTCCGGTCATCAATTTTACATATAAATGTATTGTGCGTATTTTCTCAGATCTTACAAATCTGGTAATGGGCGCTTAATGTAAAATGGGCGGATGCGCGGTATTCTACGGTAGTTGCCTGCTAGTAGGCATGTCTTCATGTAAGATGTTGGAAGCGCTCATCGGTATTTGCACAATGTTTGCTTGACCACATAATCCCTGTGTAGCTCACAGTGTTGCCTTGAGTGATTCTCGTGCTCATTGACGAGCTTGCTCTGCTACAATAAATGAAGATATGGATGGTAGTGGCTAAGCCCTTGGTATGGTATCGGGCAGCAGCTTGTGCCACCTAGCCTAGAAAAATGTCTCATTTGTCCAGGGGATGCCCATGCAAAGTCATGTCCCAACATGCACCAGCACCTCTGCTACAACTGGCGATGCGTTTCGAGGGACCTCTTCTGTGACGGCCACAACCACTGTGGGGGAGACCGCAGACCCTCGGACCTGGAGTGCCCAGGTGGCGTTAACTTATCCCGTTTTGTCGTACTGTCTGCTTCTCCTTGTTTTGTAATCTTCATTTCTGTGGGAAAGCGGCTATGGGCCATGGAGCTTTAACCACAATAGTGAAACTTTCTGCGCATGCTACTTGTTCCCTGACCACTCATTGCTCAAGCTGCTAACATGTCCATTGAATGTCTTTAAGGAGTATTCACTAAGGGGCGTCCTGGTGAGCTTTTTCATAGTTGGGTCGACCAGTGCAGTCCCCTGCACACAGTTTGATTCATATCAAATCCCCATGCTGGATTAATTTGTCGAATTGATGTGCCCGAAAATCCTCTGTTTTTTTACTGCGGTCATCATATATTTGCGTTGGATCTATGGTGCACATTGCCAACAAGAGCTGAAATTTTTGTCTGGCCTAGTTTCTTAGCTCCATGTTATTGCCACTGGGTACTGGGAAGTTCTTTGGTGCAGTGACGAACATCAGTGTCTGCTCCCACTTTTTTGTGCTTTGGTGTAGAGCTGCTGCAGTACCGAGGGATCAAACTAGCCGCTTAATTGTTGACAGCAGCCGAAGAAAGTTCATCTGCAGTTATCAATAGCTGACTTTGATTAATCTGGTATTTCATTATTCCTAGCTTTTGGCGTAAAGAGGAACAGAAAGCTCAGGGATGGAACTGCTGTGCCAATTGTGACATTGTGTGCCTAATGACTTTTCATGCGCCATACTGATACGAAAGTATAAATAAGAATAAAATTGCGCCAAGATGCGCCCAAACTGAAATTATAAACAAGCCTCGCCGAAATTAGCCGTCTCGCAGTTTCTGTTGACAACATTGACACCGGAACTTTTTGCCCAAATGGGATGTCAGTGGATCCGAATCCGAAGATCTGTGTCTGAAGTATGGTGGCTAGAAGGGGAGGCGTGACGGTCAGAGGAGGCAAGGCCATCGCACTGCGTTATGATGCTGCGAGCGGCGCTGTCGTCAGCAGCCTAGTCAGCCCGTCCGTGTCCACACTGTCGTCTACACGTTGCCACTGTCCGTTCAGTTTGCGCTGTGGACTCCGATGCAACACTTTTTCTTGTGTCACAAGAAATCATAGACCGAGATTTTAATTTCATTCGACCGATGTAGTATGTTGGTTTGGTATTTGCACCTGTTGTTTTACTCGTTGGCCGATCACGGAACCTTGCGCGCAGCAGTCACCCAAGTACTTGCCTTTATCTTTTGATGAGTCAGTGTGGAGCGAGATTGGAGCGGGAGATTTTCAGTGTCACGTGTTACAAGCAAAGGACGATAATGACTTGATTTGTCATCGTTTAATGTTCACATTTTTTTTACTTCACTACTTAAACTGTTGTCCAATAATCTAGTGGTACAAGCAAGCTTATGCCTATTAAATATGTGAAATGATTGGGTACCCGACAAAGCAGAATTTTACTCGTGTTAAGACTCTGTTCTTGCGTGCGTGTAGTTGATTCTTAGTGTTTTGTATACATCTATTAGAAATTTTCTCGAAATATACTATTTTTAGCAGTTTCATAAAGTGTGTGTATAATTGATAGCCTTGGCACATTGCACCAAAGAAAGGGTGAATTGCACAGTGGAACATACTTTAACGATCAGTCCAAAGAATGCATGAACACTTTAATAAGCACGAAACTCAAAACAGAGTTGCGACAATCTCCCCAACAGCACAAACATGAGCCGGCAGTCAGTCTCATAAGTCAGGGTTTCTCGACAACGGAACGACTATGTGAACATTTCAGTGGCCACTAATGGAGCACCTTTCATAGAAAATTAAAAAGAAATCCAGTAATGCCAGCTAGCAACAAACTCGATACCGTGTTCTACAGCACGTACGCCTGATCTTTAGGTGTCTTTTTTTTTCCGGCTCTCCTGCCTACTTGCAGTCTTTGTGGTGACAAGGAAGTGCAACCTTTTAAAATGAAAAACTTAATGATCATGTTTGTCAATCTGGTGCCTTGTGTAGTGTAGCCAACGGAGCCTAATGAGCATGCTTGCAGGAAAGAGCACACACTCGAGGATGCTGTCTGCTCCAAGATCTCAGGAACTAAAGCATGCAGTGAACGCATTTTCCAAGGACATCACCAACAGGTTCAGAGCTGCGGATGGGTAAAGAAGTCCACCCCGGTCTACAACACTCGTCAGGCATGCTTCCTTGGGTGCTGCTGCAGATTCCTGGAGCAGCTGCTCAGTACACCTGCAGTTTGTCTTGCGTATGCACTTGCGTGCTACATACCCCGCGATGTAGAACCCCAAGCGCAAGTCACTTCGTTCAGGTGTGAGAGACAGCTGGTCAGTAATAATACTACAAGCACCCAGCGTAGCCTTGGCTTCCTGAAGGTTGCCAAGGTCAAGGAGATCATTGACTCGTCTTTGAGCGTCATGTGCGGTTGCTTGGCTTAAGAAGGCTCCTCAGGGTGCTCCCGGTGATAGTCCCTCCTGTTGGCGATTTTGCAAGGTTGGCGACTGTGAGGCAGTTTACAGGAGACGAGAAACTGTGAAGGTGTTGGATGGTCATTACATCCCGACATTTGACAAAGAATTCTCGAACAGGTTTTAATCAGATCTTGACTAAGTCATGATGTGAGAAGGTACCTATTCCCCAACTCTTTTGTCACGTAATGCAAGGGAGAAAGCATACTTGAAAGCGTAAAACGAAGTCCTTCGAGCGGTTCTGCGACTGAGGAAGGCCTGCCCCTGCATTCCTGCTGATCGCCTCCCATTTGTTGACGTAGTTGAGAAATTCTCGCAGCGCAGCCTCCTTGTCTTGACCCAGGCCTTCAGTCGTCCTTGCTGCAGCGGGATGTCATAACACTGATAAGGTCTCTCATCTTCTTGACAAAGCACTCTGTCGCTGTTGTGGTACCAAACCTGCGCTGTACTTTTTGCTTGTACATGTGAAGGCCCCGAACTATCTCGTTGCTGTATATGCGGATGGCATGGCTGGCGCTCATTTTGTCAAATCCGTTCGGGTGTAGCACCGGCTTTGTGACGTGCGGCATGGCTGTCAGTAGTGTGAGGCTTTTGTTATCACACTTCCAGGCTTCTTCAATGTACTCCACTAGGACTCGTCCTTCTGGTGTGCGAAACCCTGCGAGCAGCATGTTGTTTCTCGAGCATTTCACCAGGTGCGGAAAATCCGAAATGAAGTGCAGCTTTCTGCTTGGTTCTGCAGGAATGCTCCGTCTTGCAGACGACCTTTGTTAATGTTGATTTAATTCCAAATATTTTCCACATACGCCTCTTGTATGCAACTGCTGTCACATGTCACAGGGTCAATGAAAAGCCCAGCTTTCTCAGTCATCAGAATAGCATCTACAATGATCGTGACCCAAAGACGCCCAAGATCTGATGCCACTTTCGAGCAAACGGCTGAGACAGCAGAACCAGCCCATGGTCGCACATCAGGTGCTTTTAGTTTCTCGGTGGTGTAGTCGACCAAGTCCACAAACCCTTCGAGCTTGCCACCTTGTCCTACACTCCGGTGCTCCAAAGGCTTAATCTCATCAATGAGCAACCCGCCGTGGCACACGGAGTTGTCAATGGTTTTCGTTTTCTCAGCAAGGCAACGGAACATGTTTATGTTAAGGCCAAATCACCCCCTGTATGCACGATTGTATGTGCGGAGGCAAATGCGCCCTGGCACCCTGGCAGGACCATCGTCTTTTGTTTGCAAAGGTGCCCGTACAAACGAGGGCTCTTCATCCGCATGGTGATGCAGCTCGAGTACCCAGTCATCTGTGAATTTCGTTCCACATGTACTTTTACGCTTGGATACCTCAAGGCAAACTCTCACCTGCGTTTGCTGCATGCTTGGCAAGTTCTCGAGTTCTTCATCCAGGGTTGATAGCCTAACCTGTGCATTTTTCACTTTCATTTCTGCCAATTTTTTTTTTTTTATGGCAGCAACTGCTTTTTAGTTTTCTTAAGCTTGAGCGTCTTGATCCGCATCTTGTGAGCTGTTGCTTGGACAGGGTACCTGTTACTCCTCCTCTTGTGCAAAAGTTCATTCAACAGCAGCTTGCACAGATATTTACACTGCACACACCTGCTGTTCTGGCCAGTGTATTTGAAACTGAATACTTTGCGCTTAAATGTCCGGTGCTTACACATCGCTCTAAGCAGTTCATCAAGGTCCTGCACTTCTCCCAGTCCCATGCAGACTTTCATCGCTTGTACATCTCTAAGTAAGTCTTTGGCTTCTTGTATGTTCTCTACTTGAACTGTTTCAAGAGTTGCACCCTGAACGATCACAAGGGCACAAATCTCGTTGCTCGTGTTAAACACCACTGACCACTCCAAGCCCACCGTCCCTCCGTCCATCTCGCACACTGAGAACACAACAACCTTAGGAGCACCTGAAACCAGATGGATTCCCTAGTAGTTGTTAAATCGCGCACAGCCTTGCAGGTCCGCTCCCTGAAGAACGCTCGTGCTGGTGCACGGCAGGTCAGCGTCGTTGAGCTGCTGTGCAGAATCTGACCCTTCAATGTCAGCTTGAAATGCTTTCGAAGGGAGCTCCTCGGACAATGTTTTTGTTCGGCGCTTCTTTGGCAGAGGCTTTGAGAGGTACGCCGGCAGATTGGGGAAAACTGTTGCTACCGCATCGTCTGTGAGGATAGGTCAATCGCGAGGGATCTGAACGAGCTATCCCCTCACTGTATGCGTGAAGTGGCATATGACATAGCGTTCGTCAAAGTGCAGTTCACAGAGGACGGACCTGTCGTCGAGTTCTTTGTCGGCTCTTGGAACGGTGCGCTGTCATGCTTGGAAGCGATTTGCTTGTTTAGGCACACCAATCAAGGACACGTGTGTCTTCGTTCGTGTTGAAACATAACCGCTTGAGCACTCCGGGGCAGAGCAGTGTGTCTGCTTCTTCCCCATTCTGTCCACTTTCCTGTCTCGCTGTATTCCGTTTGCATGCTTGCAAAAGGCATGGGTAAAAAAAAGATGTTTCAGCTAGTAAATGGTAGCTCATGGAAGCACACGAAACAACCAACACGAGGACCAGCCGAATGACTCAACACAGGCGGAGCGGTCGCAGCCGCTGACATCTCCCAAGGAACTGATCGGGCTGGGGTTGCTAGCGCCACCTGTCGCCATCATACGACAACGTAACACTCCGCTCACCGGATGGAGTCGTGGGACAGACACGTTCCTTTCAGTCACCATATCTGAAGGTTGCTGCCACCAACGTTAGCTGCCATTGCTGCATGCTCGCCGTGCTTTTCTGAAGTCCTGGAGTCACTTCATCTGAAGATCTAAATAGTGGAGCAAACGTGTGACTATTGCAATCCCGCATTGGCCCGCCCCGCGGCCCCGCGCAGAGAACTTAAGAACAAAGGCGAGCGAGCAGTGAGGCGTATGACGGAGCAAGATACGAGCTGTCGGATCGTGATTGCGCTGATTGCACTGTGAAGATGGTATGCGCAAAGTCAAGAGCTACCTCAAGCGATTTGGCAGTGATGTCACGAAAGTGCCTTTGACAGCAGACTTGCTGCAAGCTGTGAAGAAGTCTCATAAAGTTTACACAGAAAGGCTAGAGGTCGAAAAGCAAGATGACGAGAGGCAGAAGAGGAAGAACAGTGATGCGAGGGAAGCGAGTACGAAGATAGCTCGTCTTCAAGAAGAGGAGCGACAACTTGAACAGCGCATCATCTGTTCGCAGACTACACTTGAGCATGCGCAGTCATTGAGTTGAGTCGGGCCTCAAAAAAAAAGGAGTATAGAGAAGATTGAGTCTGGACAAGTGCTGTTAGCGGAGGCTAATGCGAAATTGGCTCAGAATCTCGAAAAAGTGAAGTGTATCCGTGAGCAATTGACGAAGTCCCAATAGATTTATATGTATAAGGACATTTATTATCTTATTCTAGTCACTAAAAATAAAAAAAAAAACATTTTGTACCTGCATTTTATTTTTCGATGCACCTTACTAGTCATTGCTGAGCAATGAAAGCTATTTGTACCTCTTTATATTTACCTCTTTGCAAGTAGGTTTTGCCATGTGTCATGCTGTCATGACACATGACAGCATGATTTAGCCTCTATTTTAACATTCTCAAAACTCGTATGCTACTCCCAACTTGCTCCAGGACCTAGTTTTTCTTTCTCCCAGCCTGCTCCAAACTGCAGTTTTTTCTGCTCCCAAGGTTGCTCCAAAGCTGCTTTGCCCAGTTCGATCCCTGAAAGTTTATTCTTGCTCCAACTTTCTGAATAAGTCGGGGCTTTTTCTTTTTTTGTCTGGGCCTTGACTTCAGGTTTTACCCTGTACCAATCTTAACGTTTTGAACATTTCTGCGTTTCCAGGACCGGTGTCGAAGCGTGCAACCCTGTGGGGCCTGGCAACCATCGCCTTTGGCGTCGTCGCAACGATACTGCTGCTCCCGTTCTTCGTGTGGACGGCCGTGCGGGGTGGTCAGTTGCAGGTGACCTCGATCATTCAGCCGGGCGCCGCCAAGGACCCACGCCTGGCGCCGACGCCTGCCGTGCCCTCCATCAACCAAAGCACGGGGCTGACAGACGACTCCGTCGTCTGCGAGATACCGCAGCAGACGACGAGTGACACCGCGCGACTCGTGACCTCCTGAGGCCGCGCCGAACTTCCGTCGTAAGCGCCCGTCACACCCGGGCTCTCACACCGCGCTTTCCGCAACTCTTCTCCGTGTGCCCAAATGTTTCTGGCCCCTGAACGTGCGTCGGCGCAGCTATGGTGCCTGGAATGCGTCTCGGACTGGTGTATTTTACCGCATCCCAAAAAGTGGCTCCTCGATTTCTGCTCGACGACGTCACACAAGTGTCACGTTGTCGCTGGGTGCGATCCTGGCAGTGTCGCAGCAGAGGCGGTGAATGTGGCAGATTCCTGTTCTGCCGCAGGTCTCTCTGCAACTTGACAGTCCACGGAAGCTTCCGCAGCCAGGAATCGGAACTCCGCGACGACAGCAATATGTGCATTCGCTCGGGCTTTTCGCCAGCCTTTCTGCGACCAACCTCCAGGATCGCGGCATCCAGTGGCACGGCGCTCCGGCTTTTGTCACGTCGTCTGTTGCCACTTCGGGCCCGCGTTCAACGAATTGGCAAGATAGGACGCTAAACAGACCAGACGGGGGCACGTTGCAGGCACCATAGCGCGACCAAGGTCATTCCGAGGGGTGTGGAACCGTCCGCGTGCGACGTGGCCGAGCATGTTGGGGTGGAGCAGACGGAATGCACACGTCCTGGGTTGGGGTCGATACGCTTCGACTTGTTCGGTTGCTCAACTACGGGCGTGCCTTGCTTATTCGGCCGTCATTGGGCTGAGCTGTTTGATGGCAACGGGCCCGTTCGGAGCTTTCCAAGTTGGGACCCGTGTGGCTGCCTAATCCATTGTCCAAATGATTTATATTTGGAGTGGAGATGGAAGTGTGTATATGCTATCTGCTTGTGGCAGAAGGTATTTCTTCTGGGCAGCGACCAAGTAGCCACACCCTCCACTACCATAGATGGGCACAACACGAGCACACTGGAAGAAGTTTGTTCGCGTTTGGGGTGTGGCGGCAACCAAATACTTTCTCGTGGCGTCATTTGTTAGAGTTTTGTTATGCATTTTGACTTGCCACGGAACGCGTTTGTACATGCTAGAGCGTACATCTCGCCTCGTGAATACGACTTTAAAGTGTGCCTTGTAACGCTGTGCAACAATTTTGACACCAGTGTTCAGTTGACCTCGTGCCGACAGGAAAGTTGAGATTGACTAAGGGCGAACTGTTTGTCTGTGTCGGCAGCAGTTCTTTTGCTGAGTTAAGTTTTGTGGACTAAATGCTTCATTGCCAGCATGGGGTTAATTTAATCTTAATTTGTCAAAGCTGGCTTGTAATGTTCATGATGCATGTTTGACGTGGGGACATGGAATATTCTTGGTGGCCCGATTGAATCTGAGAAATGCAGGGGTGTGAGTGCAGCGACACAGATTTTCCATATGCAAAGGGAACGTTTCACAAATCATTTGCTGGTACTATTGGTAATGTGTTGCACCCAAACTTGTAAACAAAATGTTGCATGAGCAACTTTCTTTTTCTTTTTTTTCTTTTACTGTTTTATGTGGGCAGTTTATTGATCGAATGTTGTGCTACAATTTTATGTCCATCTGAATAGATAACGCGCACCGAGGTAATTCGAGCTTCTGCCTTGCAAACCTTTTTACGAATGGACGACATAGGAATGCAAAGGCATTTCTGAGGGGCCTGCTTCAATTTTTCTTTACAACGAATTACCGTTTCAAAGATGCTGGAAATATGGTATGTCTAATGGACACATACCCTATTGCTCTTTTACTGTGTACCTCATTCTCTTAACAGTGTGTCATGCAGTAACAATCTCTGCAATATATCTACTGTCAGTAGAACTGTACCGTGGACAATCTTTGATAAACCAAACGGCATAAACACTGTTTTCAGGCCTGCATACTTGGGTCCATGGTGATCTGTCGTTACTATGCAGTCTTGCTTGCAATGACATGTGTGGTTTTGTACCCCAGGCAAAATCAGTCCACTTCCAGCTGGATTATGGAACTGGAAATGAGGCGGTCCAGCTGGATTCCAGCTTGACCCAGCTGGAATCCAGCTGGAATCCAGCTGGACTGCCTCATTTCCAGTTCCATAATCCAGCTGGAAGTGGACTGATTTTCACTTGGGGTTTATGCCTATTACTGTCTGTTCACACATGGAGCGCAAGTTTGTCTGCTTCTTGCGCAGGGGTTGCGATGGCATCAGAATGCCGAGCTCTGATTGGCTGATAAGAGATAGTGGGTAAACCTCAGATCTAGCTACATAACTAGCTGCCTTGAGGCCTACCCACTATTCTTCCAATCAGAGTGCGGCATTCTGATGTCACCAGAACCCCTGGGCAAAAAGCAGACGAACTTGCACTCCTCATAGGTTTTAGACCAATGTGACAATATTCTTCAATTGTCGGTCTGCTTATACAATATTATTAAGTGAAATTTGATAACACCATTTGAGAGTGTTTGCAAAGAAAGAGCCTAAATGGAGCTCGGAATGCGTCCTACTCACCTCAATCATTTTTAAACTAAATTGCTCGACGTTTTTATCCTCTATATTCTCCGTCTGGGGAATGAGTTTGTGCCTTGTGAGAACTTCCATGGACAGTGCCTTTAAACCAGCAATCCAGGAGTTCCTCAGTCCATCCATTTCTCTTTGCATATTCTGTGGAGATCTTTTTTCTTTTCTTTATATCTTTTTATGGGTATTCATTCTCTCGAGTCAATTCTAATTCAGTAATGTTCACCGATGACCTCCACAACTCCAGATAATGTGGCTCCACCTATTGGGAAGTGCACAAAGTTGAGACCAGACGACCCGCTATCTGACGAAAATGTGCGGCACAATCTAGCGGCTAAAGCACAAGTCGGACAAAGGGGATTAAAAAAATGTGGGGTTGGAGCTGCGGATTGCGTCTTCACGTTGTGGGGCCTCATAGTAATACTATACGCATCGAATCAATTTTACGAATCTAGATACTGGAGTTCAGAAGAAGAGCGAATATTTTGTTATGTATATATTTTTGTTGATTTTATTTCCGTTAATCGACGGGTCGAGTGTTGCTCTTTAGCCTGGCGGTTTCAACCGAACAAATGGGACGATCCTTACTTCTTTGTTAGAGTAATTGCTTTGTCATGTGCCCATGACCCTGTGAGACTTACCGACGTGAGATTACGTCGCTCACATGCTCGGTTGCTTCGCGACGTACAGCCCTTCCGATTTGAAGTGAGCTCTAATACTGCTCTACTGCTCACTAACACAACTTCGGGGAAGTCCCAGCTTGCTTGGTGACGGTCCTGATTTTAGTTATTTCTTTGAGACACGAGCATTTTTTTCGACACAAGCAGTACGCTCTAAAAAGGTCGGGTGCGTCTAGCATCCCACAAAGCACACAAGAGAACCGACCGCTGCAATCTACTCGAGGGTGCTTGTCAAATGGCGAGGCTGAATGTTCAGACCTAACAAAACAGTCTGCAACGTGGCACTCAGCGTGATCTTTGACGTGCTCGGTGTCGCAGTGCAGGCCGTTTTTCTTTCTTTAGGTCTAAGCATATTTCCAGCCTCGTGATTCGCCGAGCTGCCTTCGTTGATAGCGGCGATCGGTTCATCCCAAGTGCTTTGCGTGAAAGCAGCCGCACCGGATTTCTTGGAGTGAACGTGACAGTTTTCAGATTACTGGTGATATAACTGCTGGTGAGATTTCTATTTGTGGAATGTTTTAGTAGGCGTATTGATCGGTGGCATTGTGAGGCCAGGCACGACTGACTTGGTTTTTGTTAGATGTGCTTTCTTTGTTTTCTTTGTGGCCTTGTGATGATTTGTGTGTAATGGGAGACCAGGCAAACCACATGGGAGCATATGACCAAGTCGTAGATTTTCTGTTCCCGGGCGTCGTAACAATTTCCCCGATGTTTGACCTCTCCCGTCTGGCTGAAAAAGTATGGTATAGAGCATTTTGCGGGGTGACACTTCTGTCTCTAATTTTTCCAACTATCTGGGGGAATTTTCTTAAATTATGCGTTGTTCTTGTGGCCTATTCACAAAGAGTTAGTTAATGGACACACCCTATGAATAATATATTTTGTTTTTATATGGTGACCCAAGCATTTCTTATGACTGCGAACCAACCGGAGAATTTGGTGGCTGGGCGTTGTGGGACGCAAATTTTTATAGACGTTAATGTTAGTGGTTGGTTTTGCCTGGTGACATTTCAAAATGCCACTCCGGTACTAATGAAGTTGAAATGAACATCCTCCATGGGAGTTATCATTTAAAAGTAAACATTAAAATGTGAAAAGGTCATGCTTTGAATTTTCGTTGGCCATATGGGACTTCGGTAAATCACCTCAAGAAATTTCTGCTTGCTTTGCCTAAAACATCAATTTTTAGGATTGATTTCATAATTTGCAGGTGAGAAGTGTTTGGAACACTATATATTAGTGATAATCATGATTGTATGATATGTGAGACTTCTATTATAATTAGGGACGTGCTCTTATAATTTTAAGCTCTTTTATGCCCATCACTGTGCAAAACACATTTTATGAATATCCATGTTTTATGTGCACATATTGTAATGCCTGTCGTAGGATGGTCAGCCTATTTCACATGCACACTTTTTGCTTGTAATGTGGTGTTTGGTATAGTTTGACAAAATTTAATAGGACTCATTTTAATGTCTTACTCAGGTGCTACGGCCCGTTTCCTAATTCCACTTTCCAGGTTTTTAAGGACATTGGAAACTTTTCTCGCTTAATATTTGTCAGTGCTTTCAGGCCACATCATTGTAGGAATTTCTTTGCTTTCTTCCTCTGATTGCTTGTTTCACATATTGTTGTTTCCACTAGGGAATATTTTTTATTTGTTAGATAAGGCGATTTGATACATGACTTGTACGGGACATCATCACACCATGCTGGTGGTTTTTTCTACTTGTTCTGGCCGAGGAGAGTACCTATGGTATGTTCAAACTTCATAAAATTAAAAGATTTTTTTTTTAGCAATAATTGTTTGATTGTGGAAGTGGAAGTGATGACAATAAATATATTTTTATTTTTATTAATTAAGAATGTGTTAATGCTTTGTAATGTGTGTGTGTGTGGGGGGGGGGTGTCACAAAAATACAAGAACATCATGCCTTCTGCACTTCAGTCAGGCGTGGATCCAGAGCTCTGTTTTGGGGGGGGTGGGAATTTCTTTTTTTGTGTGCGTGTGTGTGTGGGTGGGGGGATCTAAAGTAAGATAAACAGGACTCCCGTTGCGCCTTTTGTTTTAGCCACCGCAGAACCACACTGCGCCGACGGCCCCTAGATGTCGCCGCTGCGCCGACTTATTGGCTCCAAGCTGTGCTTTGAAACCAACGCTGCAGGCATCAGTCTCGGTTGAAGCGACGGAGTGGTTCTCCAAGTTCAGAGTACAAGTGTGCCTGCTAGGTGCGACCTATCCTATTTTGAACCCCTCGTCCTTGAGTACCGAGCCTTGTACCACCTGGCAGGCCGGTAGTCAGTTTTATATTGGGGGAGGGGGGGTCGACTTTGTTTGGGGGGAAGGAGGCGCCCCCCCTTTTGGATTTGCCACCGACTTCAGTAATTGCAAAAAATGCTTTAGTAAATCCAGGGCGGATGCAGGAATTTCCTGAGAGGGGGCCAGGTGTTGGTCAGCGTACCATATGTTTAGGAACCCCTCCCCCTCTCCTTCGTTTTACGACCTAAATTTTACACATGCAGAAATCGAGGGGGGGGGGGTCAGGACATCCGGACCCCCCTCTAAATCCGCCCCTGAGTAAATCACATTCTGAACCTGAATTCGTAGCTTGAAAAATAAATTATTGATGAACTTTAGAGCATCTTCAAAATGAATTGCGTAAGATTGTGCAGAGACCATCCTAATGTTTATGCCAGCTAGCCAGCTTAAACAGTAAACTTTTTTCTTTTCTTTTTTTTTTTACTTAATGGTTGATATATTGCAGAAGTTCGCATTTTCCTATCCTAGAATTTTTTTTTTTTTTTTTGCAATCGAACTAGTTAGTTTACAAGACTGACTGTTATTGTTCATCTTGCTAAAACCTAATATTTACGCATCCCGCAAATCAGCCTGATGCCAGAAGAGCTGCTGTAGAGCCTAAAAGGTTTATATTCAAGCAGTCTTTCCTGAAAACGGACTATAATCGAAACGAAACCGAAACCGGCGACGTTGCGAAAAAGTCATCTGATCAGTTTTGGTCACGAGCCGACCGAATCACGCCTGCCGTTGCAAACCATGAGGGGCCCCTGGTTGCGATGGTTGCAGGGGTATCATGGCTGCTTCAAGTGTCGAAGGACCGTTGAGTAAATGGACAAATGTAATGAAAGGCTGGCAGTACCGCTGGTTCGTGCTGGATGACAACGCGGGCCTCCTGTCCTATTACACCGTACGTAAAGTCAGCTTCCCTATCTTAAAGCGCCAGCCGGTAGGCTTTGCTCAAATCAAGGGTGGGCGAGGTTTGGGGTACACTATCGAAAGTGGGCGGTCAATTTTCATTGCGGCTTCCGGGTGAACAAGGGTTGCTCATTTAGATGATTAATCTACGAAACGATCTTGTGCGCTCGGGATTTGCACCCCAAAATGGTAACGAGATAGGTTAACGTTCCGACTAACCGCGGATAAGACTGAGAAGAGATTGCAAGGTCGCATCCAACACCGGCTCGACATTTTCTTACTTATTTCACGGTTCGGACACTCAATTTTCGTTTTGTTTTGCCCGTTGTTTGATGCAGTCCAAAGAGAACATGGCCCGCGGAGCACGTCGTGGCTGCGTCAGGCTTCAAGTGAGTGTCTCGCGCACTTACGACAACTTGGGAAGATCCGACGTTCGTTGCCTGTGTGCTGAGTTGTGCTATCAGAAGTGATATCCCTTCCCCTGTTCCTCTCTCCAATGAAGGGTGCGGTAATTGGAATCGATGACGAAGATGACAGCACCTTCACGATACGGGTGGACCGAAAGATCTTTCACTTTCAGGGTAAGCCGTGAACGTTCGAGTCACCACCGCACCCGCAAAGTTTTCTTTGTCTTTGAAGTTCGCAACGTCTTACAGCGACCCGCTTTTCATTTTTTTGTTGTTCACGTTTTAAACTCCGTGGAACATGTTTCCTCGCGTGCAGCCCGAGACGCCGAAGAACGTGAGCGTTGGGTTCGAGCACTCGAAGACACCATTCTGCGCCACACGCTGCAGAGGCAGCCCAACGCGGTGAGGCCCCTCTCTAGCCTTCTTGCTTGTTCACTAATAAAATCTAAACATTGTTAAAAAACAACGAGTCTTTTAGCTTTTCAAAAACCGGCTGCTCGAGTTTTCACGTCCTCGGTGATCTTATGGCATTGTGTAAGATTTGGGCATTCGTGTGCAGTTTGCGCTGCGAAAGGCAATAGGTTGTTCAACCCGGAGATCTAGGAGCTCCTTCCTGGCGTTTTTGTTCTGTCAACAGGAGCACATATTCTTGAACTGTCCCTCAACAGCTTCGGGCTTCGGTAAACGCATGCTGCAAGAGTTTGGTCTTGTGGCGTGTGGCAAGGTTTCCTTGGCACAAAGCCCTCGTTGAACAGCTTCCCAGTTTGAGAACCTGATGCTGCCAGCTTGGCTCGAGCCGGTGCTGGCATTATCAGTTAGCAGTCGGAACGCTGGAAGCAAGTGTTGCGATGCATCTTGGCTTTGGATCGGTTCTGTTTGACTGAAAACTGGGAGCGGAGTTGGCTGTAGGAAAAGTACAGTTATCTTAGTCTTGAAAATTGACCTTCGTTCTAGTGAGGTTGGTGCCCTAACAAAATGAAGTGCTTTTTAGCAAAGCGCCGAACGAGGGTGCGACCTTTGTGCCAGGAGACCGGACCAATAAAAACGGTTGCCAGGGTCCAAGGGAAGCAATCGTCTCGGCGATATGCCGCCTTCTTTGATGTGCCGCTCCTACCCTGTTGCAGCGGTCTTGTAAAAAGTCGGGGACTCTCGGTGTTAAATGCGGGAGGTGTGACCCGATTTATGGCGAGCCCTTGGAGTCAAGTGTTGCGTTTGTCCCTCTTAGAATTGTTCTTGCGTCTCGTGGGTTTTGACGAAGCACGTTTGTTTTCAGCGGCTATGGGACCAAACCGGGATCGTTGCACCGACCCAGCAGAACTTTGACACCAAACTGACGGAGGCGGACTCTCATCTGCAGCTGCTTATCGAGCAGATAAGGGTGAGGGGTGTCCTCTCTCGACCGTTTTACCCGCTTCCTTTGTTAGATAAGCGGAGCTTTCCGATTTTTTCTGCTCTTTGTGACCTCGGCATGGAATATATTAGCACTTCTCGAGCAAAATCTAAAAAAAAACCAGTGTTTTTTTTTTCTTTTTCTTTTTTCTCGTTTTTGGTAAGGGTAAGTTTTGGTAAGACATACCTGCCTTTGTTAGAAATGATGATGTAGAAATTTGAGAAGGAACCCATTGGCAAAACTTACCTTCTGCGCTCACAGTGGCTTAGTGTACTGGGGCACACTGCAGTCTCATTAAAAAATGTTCTGCCTTCAGAAAGGTGGAGACCATTGCGAGATTATGTTGATTGTCTTTTCTGTCCAAGTACCGAAGCATATGCAGTTTTTGGCATTTCGATACTCGCCAAGTCAAGCTTGTTATAGGGGGCTGTAAATTCGCTACAACCTTTTTTATAAATTTTTCTGTGCAAACTTTTCGCTCTCCTCCACCTGAGTTGACTTGTGGCATCTTGGCAAAAATGTAAAAATGAATGAAAACTTATTCCAAAGTGTGACCGAGCATAAAAGCTCTGAGTACATGAATAGGTGAAACCATGGCTGTTCAGTTGTTGGCCAGATTTATTTATTTGCAGATACAAGTACTCATTCTGTAGGTCTGTGGTTTGTGGGGTTACATATAGCACATGGAAGCAATAGGAATGCACAAAACTCAACGAATTCTGTAAAACGTCTGACAAATATTCTCGGGTAACTATTACCTTTAGGCAAGTATATTTTTATTTTTTGTCGATGGTTTATACAAAGTTAGGTCACACTTGCTTTAAGTCTTATATTTGGGGTCACCTTTCTGTGGCAGTGAAGCCAAAGCCACAGGGCCAACGCAGGCCATTTAATTGTGCAGCTGAATGTAGTTCACCCAAAATCATTCACTCGGTGTAACTTAAAGAGGCGGTGCAACGATTTTATGATTAAAAGAATTTGCATCTTGTCATTTTTACATTGTTTATCAGGTCCCGGAGGATAGAAAAAACACCTCCTTCATTGAAAATGTCACGATTCCGGTGCATAATCGCAAAGCAAAAGTCGAGCTTTTCCCCCCACCTGCAACCCCAAGTGGCAGCCGAAGGAACTACGGCGAAAAGATTGTGACCTTGCTCGGCTCTAAGCTGCAGCATAACGCCCGCTAATGTCAGCAGAGAGAGGGAGAGGAAGCGTCCTCCGAGATAGCACACGGGAACCTACACGGCACTCCGAATGACGTCACTGGGAGTGCGACCAGGTGTGACCCTGAAGACTGGGAGTGAGTTGAGGGGTGCCCGAAATGCCAATATTTATCTTTTGTTTTACGCAACAACTAGGACACGCAGGCGAAATCGGTTTTTTGTTCTTTACTTCAAAAGTGTCAGAGGGCAACTTCCACAAATTTTTGACCGAAGTCTGGAAATTGTTGCACCCCCCCTTTAACCAATTAAAAATATAAAATTGTTCTTTTTAGCTTCAATTTCACAATGGGGCTATCATATTGGTCAAGGTATTTAGCATTTCTTTTTAGCTCCTTCGGGTTTTCCCGGTTTAAATTTGCCGCAGGTTTTCTAGTTCCCTGCAAAACAGACATGGCACCTTCCTCGTGGGCATCGTCAATAGGGCGTATCGTCGGTACCGTCTGTGAGCTTGCCCCTTTGGTTGCCTTGTGGGATTTTTGCCAAGTTTGGCAGCCAAAAGTTATAGAATTGAACTAAGCAAGTGGTGTGCAACGTGCACGCACAAGTGAGGCAGAGGGAACCGGGACTCTCCATTGTCTCCGTACACCGGTTGGTTAGCGAGTTCAACGGTGTAAGCTAGCAGGGGTGGGGATTGAGCCTGGGATGCCTGGGTTCTGCAGCACGAGCTTTCGCTATACATGTTCCTCGGAGCTGTGGTGTGCCACCCACCTGCCCCCAGGTCCAGCGGTAACAGAGTGCAATCCAAACGGAATCCGACTTTGTGCCGTAGCACGTGTGTGCTCCTATTTCGGAATATCGTGCCTGCGCTTCGATTCTTTGGCACCAGAAGAGTTAACGTATCAATAACCTCAAAACTACGGCATTTTTTAAAATGCCGCCGCATATCTGCGTTGGTCGCGAGAAAAATAGAATTAGACGAGAGATCAACCACGGTGTAATTTACCTTGTTAGTCGGTCTGACTGCTTCAGTCAAAGCGTTGGCTTGCTTGTAGAAATTAGTGAAACGTAGGAAAGAGACGCGGATATGGGGGGCCTGCATGCTTGGCAATTGTGGTTCAGCGCCCCCAGCTGCGATTCTCGTACGAAGAGAATTGTAGCAAATATGTGTCTGTCACGCCAAAACCCAAACTGAAACCGAAATCAAAAAAGTTCACTTAGCGCAATACAGCCCCCCCCCCCCCCTAGTTTTTCCTTCATTGCCACAGAAATTTAAACCTAGAATACCAGGGGAGCCCCCGCACCACTTTCACTGAAAATGTGGTTAATCTCGACATGGGTGCTTGTCCAGTCAAATCGGGCGGTTAACATATAATTTTCAGAATTCCCAAGTTTGGGAAATGTTAATGGTGGGCGCTTGAACGAAGTGGCTGCTTCCGCGGTATAGTTTTGGCAGTTGCAAATTGTGGCAGCATAACTATCCCACCTGCTGGCAGGCTATCCCACTTTATTAGCAGCTTTCTATGCTTCTTTCCAGTCCCTTATTGGTTAATTTTTGAATAATTCTTAATTTTTTGTAACTTTATTCAATGTTTTTAAATCACGCTACCTTTTAAAATGTGCTTACTTGGTCATCTCATTGAGCTTGTTATGTTCCTTTATTGACTGCATGACAGTATTTTTTCTAAAACCATTTGACATCAGTTTGCTACGCTTCAATCAATTGCCACACTTTGCCTCGTCACAGCTGTTGTCCTTTTGTTGTCTTGGTAGACCCATTACTTTAGCGACTCCACAGTGACTCAATGTTTTTGTGTTGTTTTATTGGCCTTCGAGACCAGTGCTGAGAAGTGCTCAAAATATAACTGTTTGGCGTGTCTTAAGTGCTACCTTATATTTATTTACATTTGGTGAAGGGTACGCTTCATTCAATGTAATTTCTACCCGCACACCAACTCTGAGCACGTGGAGCGAAAGCTCACGCTGCAGAACCCAGGGATCCTGGGTTCCATCCCCATCCTTGCCTGTTTCGATCTGGATGATCATCGTACCGGCGTGTGGTTGTGTATTACTACTGTGTGGTGCATGTTAAAGACCCCAGGCTAGAAGTTGTACTGCACTGGCTAAATTTCTCATCTACAGCTGGGAGAGAAGTCGCCTGTTGAGGCAGTCTAAGATCAAAACTGTATAAACATACACACGCCCCAATTTTTTTTCTTTCTACCCTATCAAAGGAACAAGTGTATTTTAAATGCTAATGGCTGTACGCATTTTTTTTTAAAGTTTTTATAGGGCATTGATTTAAATTTGGTCTGCACGCAGAAATTGTGTTGAAGCATGAGGTTTTCGCGCACATCCGATTCACGTTGTATGCGGGTCATCATCATCATCATCATCAGTGTGGTTTTCAGTGACGTCATCACGCTCGCGCACTTTTCCGGATGCGATCAAACGAACGTGTCGACAAACCAATCATCATCATCACGCCGCTAGGACTTCCGGCTCTGCGTCTCGCGGCCAGCAACCCTGAAGTGTTCCGTGTAAATTTTGTTTTTTTTATTTTAACCCCCGGGGAGGGGGATTTTTCGGGGGACAACATTCCCTTCCGGCTGGCCCGGCGGTTGCATCAATGAGTAATGTTTCACGACGCTTTTTCGCCGCTTTCTCGCGTTCGCGGCGATCGCCGTGGACGGTGCCGACGCCACGGGTCGTGCCGACGCTCGAGCAACGAGGCATACGGTCGGCCGCAACACCCGCTTTCCGCGAAGAACATCGCGATCGGTGCTGCCCACGGGATCGGCGGCAGATCGGGCTTGTCAACGCCGAGCATGTGATTCGCGTCGAGTACGGCGTGTTTCGCGACGCGGAGCTCGGAACGGCACGCCGACCGTGTGTGCCAAGCGGGCGTCGCTCGTGCCGGTGTGACGGGTCGCTTTCCCCAGCCGTGATCTAAAAGCTGTTTTCAAACCGATCCCGCCGTTCCTCCAGAATTCGGCACCGTGTAAGAGTGATAAGGAGAAGCGGCAGTTTTGACGTTGACTCGCCGAATCGTCGCTACTAGCGCTAGCTGGCAAACCCACCGTACAACCGGTCCAGGTGTGACTTGCGTTTGAACATCGTGCGCCGGCTTGTGCTTTGTAATTTTTAAAGTTCTGCCGTTCGTTCTCGGAGACATTGGGCTTTACAACCATATTTTTTATTTTGCGTTTTTGCTGTTTTTTATTACGTAGCGATTGTGTTCTGGGTGTTCAAATTCCAAAAAAAGACAGCAGTCCTTCTGTATTATTGATATCGTACGTCAGATTTCACTTCAAAGAGCGAGAACATTAAAAAGAAAGAAGAAAAGTGTCTAGCGCTTTGTCATTCGTTGCTACATGTGTTCATTGTAACATGTGTTCTGTTTTTTGTTTCATGCATACTTGTGAGGGCATTGTAACCTACCTGATCGCGACCACGTTACTGTGAGGCAGTAGAAAGTATTTGCGCTTGAGGAGTTTAACCCCAGCTGGTTTTTTCAGGTAGCGTTAGTTTTTATTGCATTGACATCTGCGCCTTTTATAGCTGCGATCTCGACAGAGGGTTTATGACGGCACTCAGCCGTACGTCGTGGGAGTCTTCAGTCATTGTTTGAATTTTTTTTACATTCAAGCTATTGGAAGAGGCGCGAGTAGCGCTGCCACTTTCTTGTTTTGAGCCGTCATGGAATGCTGTTTCTTGCCTTACTGCTCCAAACGCCTTCATCATCTTGTCGCGTGGCTTAGCCTACACGCGCGTTTGCTTCTGTTTCTGCCACTGAACATTTTTAACGTATTTACGCTTGACTGCCTTTGAAGCGCGCGTGGTAGGAAGAGAGGTATTGTGCTCGGCATTCTTCTCGTTGACGGATTTTTCTTTCCTGCAAATTTGATGGTTGCTTGTCCGAGTGGAAGGGTTGCGATGTGTGTCGCGAAGTTGCAAGATTAATTGCTCCCTATTTATTTTTTGTTTTAGGACCTTGAATTCAACATTGAAAAAGTGACGGACCTGCGGGAAAAGCAGCAGCTCTCTGGCATCGGCAATAATGCTAATGTGAGTTTGTGTCTGTCGGAGGTTTCTCTCTCTGTAACCTCACTCTCTTGGGTGACTCACGATTCTCGTAAAGGAAGTCCACACATCAGCTAAAGTTTGTGTGCCCGAAAAATCTTCTGCCTGGGTGCCGAAAATGTGCAATACAAAAGGTAAAATTTTAATCTCAATGACGTTGTAGATTTCCGGCATTTCACACAAGCAGGCAGAAGAAACAGTGCGTAAATGTGAGCCATTTAAAGAAAGTCTCAATCAAACCGCAACGGCTACACAAAGACTTGCCAGGAACCACGAAAATATTTTGTGATACAAGTGTAGAAATGTGCAGTTGGGGGAACGTACCATTGTTTGGGGGGGACCGCACGGAATCGAAAATGTTTTCATGGACTCTTGTGTACCCCACAACTTCTTATCCAGCTATGCAATTCCTGACATACTTGGTCCTGCGTACCACTGACATAGTTTTTGTGACTTGTCGCAGGTTTTGCTAACCTTTTTTAATCTATAAAAACAAAACACAAAAAACTGACATTGTTTGGTTAGGTTGGTTTTTGTTTTGTCCTCTGTAACAAAA